>CALNHX010008469.1:0-60263 GCA_940337035.1 Agriotes lineatus | reverse complement strand
TTTATAGAAGCATTTTCATTTTCATTTCAATAGTAAAATTGAGCCTTGGATGTACATTATTAAACAGATTAAGGAACTTTATTTTGTTAGTCGTATCGGAAGCCATAATAATATCATCCACGTATCGTAAATAGAGAGAAAATCTGTTTTGTTTAAGGATTTTTGTTTCAATTTGTTCCATTACTAGATCTGCAATTGTAGATGAAATAGGAGAGCCCATTGCACAACCAAAAGTTTGTGAGTATATTGTATTGTTATATGTAAAAAAAGTAGTGTTTAGGACAAACTCAACTAATTCAATAAAATTATTAAGTGGGATATTTGTATGTTTTTCATTCTATGCCAATTATTTTTAATGGTTTCTATTGCGAGATTAATGGGTATATTAGTATATAGTGATATTACATCTAAAGAAAAAAGGCTATGGTTTTTTTTAAACAAATATTATCAATGTGTTGTTTGCATTTCCATGAATCTTGAATACTAAATTTATTAAGTTTCGTGATATTAGTTAAAATTCTAGAGAGATATTTAGACAAGTTGTAGGTAGGGCTCATATAAGATGCAACTATTGGTCTTAAGGGTATGTTTTCTTTATGTAGTTTTGGTAATCCGTATATTTTAGGAGGAAGTCCATTATGTGAAATTAATTTTTTATAAGTTACATTACTGACCTCATTTGAGTGCGGGAAGTCGTACATTTCCGCCCGCTACTTCCCGCACTCACTTCCCGCGTGCGGGAAGTACATTACATATATGGTTATAAATAAATTAGTATACAAACCTCGACAGGAAGTTTCCTTAGTCTCGAGATAATAGCTGATTTCGACGCTTCGCGTCTCAATCGGCTAACTTATCTCTGGACAGTAATGAAACACTTCCCATCTCGGGCTGTAATATACTATTTATGTTTGTTTAAGATATTTAATAATATTATGTAATTGAGTATTTAGTTTTAATAAATATTAATATTGTTCACATTTAAAATACTTTCAGCATACAACGTATATCATATACTCATTTTATCTATGTCCAATTACATACAAATAAACATAAGTTTTCAAAATGCTCGGTGTATTACTCTAATTATTTCAAAACTATGAAACTTTTCCGGCTGATATAATAGTAGATTATGCAATGAGAGAGAGAAATTGCACTGAAACAAAATAGCATTCTCTCCGAGTTGCATATACTATTTTTTTCACGTTGCAGGAAGATTTAAAACGAAAACCCGTTTTTTTAAACGTAATTTATTGACATTTTAGTTACAATTATTTAAAAATTAGTAGCCTATGGTAAATTTTAAAGTTGGTGGCACTGTAAGTCATTATGACATACCTAATTGTTCTGTCAGTCACAATGAAAACTCTATAGGGACATTTTTGTTTTATTTAGTCTCTAGGAAGTAAATGTTTTTTTCACTACCTTCCTGGCAAGTGATCCTCACACTGTCTGGTTTGAGGGATGTAGGAAATTTTTACATAAATTGTTACAGTTTCCATGACAATGTACTTACTTTCCTAGAGAAGTGAGTTATTAACATCCCGCATTTACTATAACTGACGAGATGCCATGTTTGCCATTTGATTAACATGAAGAAAACCATTATCGCTCGTACTATTATCCATCTTTAAACAGAATACAAGCACAAAGCTCACAAAACAGCACTCGCAATTGTATTCACGCTTTTTACTTCCTTTTACTACTATAAAGGAAGTATTGGATTCACCCCAAAAATTCTAAATTGAGTTTTCAACAGATCTTCACGTTTTAGAGTCCCCTGATCACAAAAAACATATTTTTTTCATTGGTCTGTGTGTCTGTCTGTCTGTGTGTGTGTCTGTGAACAGAATATCTCAAAAACGAAAAGAGATATGGCATTGAAACTTCATATATGTTTTGTGTACTATGTAGATGAGACAGCAAGCTTTTGAAGAAAATCGCATAACCGGAAGTAGGTGTTTACTCTTGTGATTTTTCAGTTTTTTTCGATTTTTTCAAAAACGGCTCTAACGATTTTTTTTAAATTTTACATTTTTCTTACATTTTTAATGTGTATTGATGTGAGATAGGTGATTTTCCAGTTGAATACTTCTAAAGTGGGTTTCTTTTGTTTTTTTTCTATTTTTTTTATTAACTCCTATTTTAAATAAAACACCCGGTATATTATTACATTTTTGAATTCACCGTAAAATTCTAGAGAAAATTTGTCTCTTCAACTAACACTCGATTTTGTACCGTTTTTGTAGAATTTGTAATTTTTGAAAATTTTTAACAAATGGTTAAAAATTAAAAATGAAATTTTTGACTAATTATAAGATCACTGTAAAAGGAAGTTGTGTGAGTGTATCACACCAGATTTTTCACAGTGCGTTTATAACTGTCAAACAAAACGTCACAGCACTGTAACAACGCCCCAAACTCCAAAATAGGCTACTAGATATAACTTAGAAAATGTAATAATGTTAAGCTATTACCATTTATTTTACATAAGAAAATATTGGTAGTGAAAAAAATTATGTACTTTACACAGGATGTAGGAAGATTTACACTACCTCGCACCTTGCTGGTCCTCGGTAGTGTAAATCTTACCTACATCCCTTGTAAAGTAATATACTATACTTCCGTCACAATTTTGATGCTATAGAAACCGACTTCTACTCCCGGTCGTAGAAAAAAAATTTTTTGCCCATATATACTTTGGGCCGGTCTGGGGTTATTTCCCGTGCCGGTAAACCCCAGCCCATCCGTCCCTGGCGGGAGTTGACAGAAGATCAAAAAAGTTCACTTGTGACATGCATTTAGTTTAAAAATAATTTACCAATATTGTTAGTATTTGTTTAGTAACTCATATTTTATTCTACGGTAGTAGGTAATATTTCAATTTGGTGTTTATATATGTTTTTTGAATGTTTTTATATTTTATTTTTGTGTTTAAATGTTTTTTATAGTTTCTAAGGCCTATATATTATCACAAATGTATGACAACATTGTGTTTTTTGAAAATTCTGTTTGGTTGCCAACATTGCCTGATGTCAGTATGATGGTTCACTTGCTTGCTTTGCCGATTATGATAAATAAAATAAAAATAATGAATAATAGACAGTTTCCAAAGGCTACTTGTTTACGAATTTTTGATAATACTTTTTTTTACAAATTTGCTTACAATTTTTTAATTAAAGAATATAGCAAATTTTTTTCTTCACAAAATGCGTTCAGAAAAATTAGCTCTTTTTAATATTTTAAAATATAGGTATGTTTCCGGGAAAAACAAATTCGACAACGTCATTACTTCAGTTTCCAAATTGGAAAAATATGAAAATTTGGCTTAGATTGAACTTTACTCAATCCCATTTAAGAACCTCTTTTCAGATTTTTTCTATCGTTTTTCCTTTTCTTATAATAGAGCTTTTTTTTTTTTAATATGTTATTACGCCCGTTCAGCCTAATTAGGCTATTTCAAGGCTGGCATCATATCTATTGTTCACTGGTATATGCACTATGTGTTTATAAGCGCTATTACTTTATATAATATTTATTATGCACTTGGTTAATTATTCACTGTTTTCGGTCGATAAATAAATATCTTGCGGTAATCTTCGTTTCAGACGGGTGTGTATATTTTTTATCCCTAGATTATAGTGTTCAGAGACTGGGCTTATGTGTAGTTTAGCGTTATACTGTTTGCAAAGAGTTTTAATAAGATCATTGATGAGCGGAGTCCCAGTTTCACGATGGATTTGCACATTCCTGACGTACCACGGGGCGTTTACGACGATTCTAAGCACTCGATTTTGAAAGACTTGTACCTTATTCAGTTGTGTACCGCTGGCATTGCCCCATATTGGACAACCGTATGTGAGGACGGGTCTGATAACTGCCTTATAAATTAGCGTCCCACATTCAATCTTTAATGTGGACTTTCTGTTTATCACAGGGCATAACTTTGATAATCGCACGTTGGCCTCGTTTAATTTTTTTGTTAATGTGATATCCCCATTTGAGCATCTTGTCTAGATAGATGCCGAGATATTTTACTGCGTTGTTAGTGTTGTTCCACTCTATTAATTGATCGTTCAGCATAATATTGGATGGATTTGTTATTCGTCTCAGTGTGAATATTTTTGCTTCGGTCTTGATTGGGTTTAACTGTAATCTCCACTTGGTAAACCAACTGCTAATCTGATCAATACTATTCTGTAATTGGGTTATTGCTGTGGTCAAACTGCTATTTTGTGCTGCTATGACCGTGTCATCAGCGTACATAGCTAATGTAGTATTATCAATTTCAGGGATATCATGTACAAAGACGTTGTCCTGGTGCTTTCCTATTAGGTAGCTTGTCTATTATTACTGCTATTTTATTAGGTTCTATTGGTTTTATTTGGCCTGGATTGTGAGGAAAATGTTTCTTAACTTCATCTTCAATTTCATTAGTTGTTGCAGTTGCAGTTGTGATTATTGGAGTTGTAAAGGTTTCAGTCAAGTGTTGTGCGAATATTTCACATTTTTCCTTATCTGTATAGTATGATTTTTCATTTAGTTTTATAGTAGGAATAATATGTGGTTCCTTTAGTATACGCTTAGTGGTGCGCCACATTGTCGGATCTTGGGGTTGCAAGTCTTGAATATGTTTTCTATACTCGCTTATTCGAAGTTCATCTAATTCGCGTTTTGTTAGCCGCATTAGCTTATTTAGTTGTTTTTTTGCATGTGGATCTCTGGTTGCTTGCCACAATCTCCTGGTCTTGTGCTTTTCTTTAACCCTTAACTGGTAACGTGAAATTTTGGAGCACAACTGGTAACGTGCAGTCTGTGAGACTGCCACACCTTTGAAGCGAAAAAAATACTGTATTAATTATTTGTTTAAATATATATATAGAGGTTTGTTAGGCATATATTTGTTAGTAATAATTTTATTTAAAATAACCGAAAACTTAATGCAAAGAAAAAATAATAAAATAATTTTCAACTTGAACACAAATTGGCAATGTACTTTTTACCAGACCAAGATAACAAAGGAAAACTTTTGATCAAAAGTAATTTTATTTATTTTACGATTAATAATAAGTAAAACAATACATTTGTAAAAAAAAACTTAAAGAAATATTGTAATTCACAGGGCCTGCCATGTCTACAAGTGGCAAAAAATTCTCACATAAACCGTCACCTTTGAAGCGAAAAAAATGAAACTGTTTGAATTATTTTTTTAAATATATATATAGAGGTTTGTTAGGCATATATGTTTTAGTAATAATTTTATTTAAAATAACCGAAAACTTAATGTAAAGAAATAATAATAAGATAATTTTCAACTTGAACACAAATTGCTAATGTACTTTTTACCAGGTCAAGATAACAAAAAAAAACTTATTTTATTTATTTTACTATTAATAATAAGTAAAACAATGCATTTGTAAAAAAAAACTTAAAGAAATATTGTAATTCACAGAGCCTGCCGTGCCTACCAATGGAAAAAAATTGTCACGTAAACCGTAACGTGCCGTCTCACAGACTGTACTGAACTAAAAATAAAACACATCTCCAGCGTTAGTTACCCAAATTTACCAATAATTGTGCGATAGGCGGGGGTACCAAGAGGAGAAAGATTAGATAAGATCATTTGCCGAAAAGCGGTACTCTTTTGCTGAAAATTTGAGATTAAAATTTGCTTGCAGTCTCACAGACGGCACGTTACCAGTTAAGGGTTAATTAAGTATTGTATGTGTTGTGGTATAACATTAGTCTTCGAATACGTGTGTTTTTGGTTAGTGGTAGAAATTTTGATTGCATTGTTTATTGAGTTAATGAAGGAGCTAATGGCTGTATCTATGTCATTAGGATTTAGTAACCGTGACGGCACTTAATTTTTTGCTGAAGTGTAGTTCGAAAGATATCCCAATCAATTTTTCCGTTGATCAGTTTAGGAATTTGTTTGGTAAGTTGAGGTTGAGTTTCAAGGGTTATAATAACAGGTAGGTGATCCGAATCTAGCTCTGGTAGTACTGTTTGAAAAATTGGACGGGCTAAATTTTTATGAAGGACTATATCCAGTATGTCTGGATTGCGGTTTGATTGATATGGGAAGTATGTGGGTTCTGTAGGGGGTGATACTTGTATGCCGTGTTCGGAGATAATTGAATACAGACGAGGCCCATCGGGGTTATTTACTCGGCAGCCCCACGCCGTATTCTTACAGTTTAGATCGCCTAGTAATAAGGTGGTATGGTTATTGTTAAAAATGTTGTGTAGATCGGATGCCGCTATTTTTTTACACGGTTGTTTATATGCTACGACGATATTTAATAATAATAATAATAATAATAATAATGGACTTTATTGTCACACAAGCAACTTCAAATATTTACATTATAACACAAACAAAAATTAAGGAACAAACAAAAAAAAAACAATGTGTGACAAAGGCGGAGTTCAGGTGTTATGAAACACCTGTTCTTCCACTCAACCTTGTTAAATAATTGTTACTGCAACCATATTTAATTAGGCGTTCGGTAGACATTACCACTGTTAGATTTGTACTTAAGTCATTTGTGGTTGACAAAATTAAATTCAGAACTAACAGATAATTTCTATACATTATTTTAAGTAAAAAGATACTCCTAGGCACTGCGTTGACGTTCAAAGAGAAACTTTGACAAACGTCGTTTAAAACAAGAAATTGGAAGGTTTCTTATGCGAGATGGCAAGGAGTTATAAATATTTGTCGCGGTATATGTAAAAGAGCGTTCAAAAAGTGCAGATTTGTGAATTGGTATACTTAAGAGCCCTTTGTTCCTAATGTTGATGTTATGAACATCTGTTCTAAATCTCAGCCTATCAAAAAGATAAGTTGGCGTTTTAGACAAAAGTAATTTATGAACAAAGCAGGCGAAGTGAAAAAAACGACGATTTCTCATGTTCAACCATTTAGCGTCTCTTAGTTTATGCTTATTTTGTAGTTCCAAGCATGCAGCAGTTACTTCTAAACTTATTGCCGTGCGGGTTTCGATAGGATAAGCTTTTAGTGATTTTTTTATTACTATGGCTACGCCACCATATCCTGTGTTGTCCTGTCGGTCTTGTCGAATAATGTTATACCCCGGGATTTTCAGTTTTTGATCTAACAATAGGTGTGTTTCTGTAATACATAGTACATCTACACTATGTCGCGCTAAAAATGCAATAACAATTGATCTTTGACGCATAATTCCGTCAGCATTCCAGTTACAGAGTTTTAAATTAGAGTATGCTTTGTGATTATTTCCCGCCATTAGCAAATAGTGCAGGGATTAACGACAACAGAAAATCTTTTATTTTACCTAAGTACGGTTTGAGCGCTTTTATAATTATTTGTATTAAATTTTCACCAATTTCTTGTGATTCAGGGATCGCTGTGTTTTCTTTATTTATTCGAGGTATGTTCCATCTATTTTGGGTAGTTTCCGGTATCTGACAGCTTGGCAATTTTGGATAATTTGTGTTATCTCTACTGGGAGGACTGTTGTTTATATTTGTTGCATTTGGTCGTGAGGCGATTGAATGGATTGTGTAGTTTTTTGAGCTTGCAAGTTTTTTATAATATTCACAGCCTCTGTAGTTAGCTGTATGCTCGCCCCCACAGTTGACACATCGCGGCTTTACTTCTTTATTTTGGGTGCATTGATTAGTATAGTGATCACCTGTGCATTTATCACAACGTGGGCTTAAATGACAATAATTTTTTGTGTGAGAGAAGCGCTGACAACGTGTGCACTGCGGGATCTCTCTGGTTTTGCGTCTGGGCTCTACCATAATCTTGCAATAACATAAATTTTCGAGGTCGTAGATGTGTTTTGATTTCTCGTTTTTTGTTAGAGTTACTGCACATATTGGGATCGGATGTTTTAACTTATTATATAATCGCGTTACGTTTGTTACCGCGTATTCTTTAGCTAACAGTTCTTGTTGGATCTCTTCATTTGTTATGGATATCGGTAAGTTCCTTATTATCACGGAGAAATTGTTTGAGTTGGGATTTTGAAAAGTATGAAATTTAACATTCTTTTCTTTTTCATAAAATGCGGTCAAGGTACGATAGTCTTCAATATCTTCCAAATTAATTTTTAGTTGGGTACTTTTGTTTGTTAAGATAAATTCGCCTTTAATGTGGGATTTAATATCTCTTACTATCTCGTGATAGTTCAGAGCTTCATGAATGAATATAGGAGGAACTTTAGATTTTACACTTTTAGGCTCACTAGTCATAGAGTGTTCAACGTTATCGTCAAGAGATTTTGTGTGTTTTGGCGCTAAGTAATACTTATTTTGCTTCAATAATTCGCTTACATCGAATCTGTATTGTTCATTATTTGGTTGGGCTGGGGGAGAATCTAGTAATCGTTTAGACGTGGTTGTAGTGGGTTGACTTGGCTGAGATAACTCACCGTTGTTTAATACATAAACGATTGGTTCAATGTGCTCTGTTACCATTTTTTCGGCGCTGTCATTGCCTCGGTCGTTAGTTGCTGTTAGCATGATCACTTTTAATGTTTTATGTTTATTGGTTTTAGCTTTGTTTTTAAATAAGTCAGATGACAGTTCACGAAGGTAAGAAATGTTTGTAGTTTAGTGATATCACTTATCTCCGAGTGCGGCCGGGCCACGGCCGCGACCGCCCACGCCGCGTAGTTGTTAAAGAAACACTTTCAGTTATGATAAATTCACTAGCTAAAATAAATAAATATAATCAATTAGGTTAATATTATTATTCACTTTATTAATCGCGCGTTCGCGTACACTATGCGTTCACGGCAAGGGTCCATGCGCGACTCTTATAATAGAGCTGAGAGATCGAGTTTCGCTCACCCTGTACTTACTGCGGTATGAAATGTTTCTTCAAGGCGCTATCGAGTGCACAAGGTGTGAAGATATCGCGCAAATTGCAGCGTTCCAGCTGGAATCTATCGTGAATGACATTACGCCGGATGTTAAAGTCCTAATTATTACTTAATTAGTACCGAAACAAACAATAACTAGGAAATTAAGTAACAAACGACTTCCGGGATTGGACCGTGTCATGATTGAGATCGAAGAACTCAACGTTTCGCCCACTTTCGTAAGGGGCTTCATCAGGAGGAAAAATGCAAAAGAGCACGGTAACTCAACGTGTTAACCACGCCAGAGGCGAAACTCTTTGCAAAGGGAAGGGACAGAAGAGCACGGTAACTCAACGTGTGAACCACGTCAGAGGCGAAACTCAACTGACTATCGGAAGAAGAAAAGCGAGAATTTATAGGCAAGTGCCGTCGCGATTCAGCAAATGCCGTCCCGGTTCAGTGGCTTTAAACAAATCTCTGGTGCGGCCATGGGTTCTCCTCTTTCACCTGTCGTTGCCAATATCTTCATGGAAGCTTTCGAAACCGTAGCTCTGGAATCTTCAGAATTGAAACCTAAGGTTTGGTTCCGATACGTTGACGATACCTTTATTATATGGCCACATGGTAAAGACACGTTACCCGTCTTCTTAAATCATCTTAATAGTCAACATCCAGACATTAACTTTACCATGGAGATAGAAAGTAACGGTTCCATTCCTTTCTTAGATGTACAGGTCTCTCGCCAACCCAGTGGCAAACTTGGTCATTCTGTATATCGCAAACCCACTCACACTGATCGCTATCTACATGCCGATTCCCACCATCATCCTACACAAAAACTTTCCGTTATCAATTCGCTTGTACACCGGGCTGTTTCCATATCCCAACCCGATAATATCCACGCTGAATTAAATCACATTCGGAAAGCTCTTAGGAATAACGGTTACCGTGCTAGGGATATACAGTCTGCCATCAATCGCCATATTCACCCACGGCTACCCAAACCTCCAAAACCCGATCCTCCTGCAGCAATAGTCTTTCTTCCCTATATCCACCAAGTCACGGACCGCATAGGAAAGTTTCTTCGAAAACAAAACATTAAAACAGTATTCAAACCCCCGAGCAAAATCTCACAGGTTCTTCCTTCATCTAAGGATAAATTAAACACTATGTCATCTAAAGGTGTTTATAGAGTCCCTTGCTCTTGTAATGCTGTATACATTGGTGAAACAGGTCGTTCAGTAAAAACTCGCATCTCTGAGCACCAGCGCTGTCTCAAGTCAGGTCTCGTTTCATCATCAGCCATCGCCGAACACCAACGCGATACTGGTCATAAGATCCTTTTTGATGAAACTTCCATCATCTGCAAATCCCCATTCTTCTTTAGCAGAAAGATTCGCGAAGCCATTGAGATTTGCAAACACCTTAATAATATCAATCGGGACGAAGGCTTTCCCCTTCCTTCTATGTGGAAAGTGCTAATTCCTAAGCCCCGCCCTCCGCCACTGAACCGGGACGGCATTTGCTGAATCGCGACGGCACTTGCCTATAAATTCTCGCTTTTCTTCTTCCGATAGTCAGTTGAGTTTCGCCTCTGACGTGGTTCACACGTTGAGTTACCGTGCTCTTCTGTCCCTTCCCTTTGCAAAGAGTTTCGCCTCTGGCGTGGTTAACACGTTGAGTTACCGTGCTCTTTTGCATTTTTCCTCCTGATGAAGCCCCTTACGAAAGTGGGCGAAACGTTGAGTTCTTCGATCTCAATCATGACACGGTCCAATCCCGGAAGTCGTTTGTTACTTAATGACAATGGCCGTGAAAGCCCCAATAACTAGGAAATATCTCACCCAATGATGAAAATCAGGCTGCAATTGCCGAAGGACACCGCTCGAAGCGTACGCCACAATTGTTGACAACAAACAAAATACTGCTCATAAGCATAGCCTTCTTGGATCAAAGTATTAAAATCCCTTCAAAAGGCTTGAATTATTCGGCGTTCACAGCCGCCCTTGATGCCCGCTGGAAATCGAAGAAAGCAACTCGAAAATGTTCAGCCGGGCCTCGTTATCTGGAAGCTTAGCGTTTTTACGGAAAATTCAACATTTCTACGAGCGGGTTCGCCGGAAAGGTGTGCACGCGCGGATATCTAAATTAGAGATGTGATCCAGCATCATGCACATGCACCCTATACAGCTGAATAAACTCTTCTCAAAATGCTTTATTTGAATATCCATTTCCTTTCACGGTATACCGAGTGACAATGAGACTAGGGCCATGCTTATATAACCTCTATTTATGAATTCATTTGGATAAAATTTTATACCAAGATACTAGACATAATTTCTGATTGGCCGATAGATATAGTCAAAATGGCTGACTTTCGGTTTTACCGGAAATGATACCAACTTTGACTTTTTAAATAGAACACCCTGTATATTTTATGCTTTTTTGAATCTGCCAGTCAAACTACATACCGGGTGCTGACTTGCGCAACGCACCATAGGAATTTGCATAGTAAATTCTTTATGTTCAATTATTTGCTCCCCTAATTATTTTAGAATTAAAGTGTAAATACATTTTTTGTAGAGAAAAAAATACTGCATCCATTCACACTGTTGCTAACAATTTTTCATTTTCCGGAACCGAAGGAATGCAAAAACAAACTAGCGTTTTCACAAAAATCAGTGATGCCATGGAATTATTGAAACAAGCCAATGCCAACGCAAATGCGTGCGGCGCGACAATATGTGCTGTTTGTTTGTTTGTCATTGATGTTTGACGTTTATAATAATTCATTATTAATTATGTTCTGCTTAATGTCTCTAAGGTACCTAGACCTTGTCCACAACAAAAATGGTTTTACGAGTATGGTGGACGTTCGTTAAGTAAGCTCCTTGTTTATTGTAAAATATCCGTATCGGCAAATTCCAAACAGTACAACCATTAATAGACTGATTCATTTTAAGTTTAAGACTTCAGGCAGGTTATTAAATAATTACAGGTGCAATAATGAGGTTCAGAACTTACACCAAAATGAGAAAAACGACAATACGTTCAATCTTTTGACGGCAGTGACTGGATGATAGCCCCGCACGCACTTGCGTTGGCATTGGCTTGTTTCAATAATTCCATGGCATCACTGATTTTTGTAAAAATTCTAGTTTGATTTTTTGCATTCCTTCGGTTCTGGAAAATGAAAAATTGTTAGCAACAGTATGAATGGATGCAGTATTTTTTTCTCTACAAAAAATGTATTTACACTTTAGCTCTAAAATAATTTGGGAAGCAAATAATTAAATATAAAGAATTTACTATGCAAATTCCTATGGTGCGTCGCGCAAGTCAGCACCCGGTATAATAGTCTTGCAAAATTTCAATTTTTTAAACAAAAAAATGTTTTTGCAATTTTTATTTTTTGCCGTAGTAGGCCTTGACTTGGAAAAATCTATTCTAATTGACTCTAGCAACTTTTAATAATAGCTATTTTATCAATAAGGTCAATAACAAACCTTTAATAAAAGAATATAGTTTGCTAAACTCGTTTTTTAAGAAAAGTCACTTTTTTTAAATGACACCTACTAAGGGCCATCTTGCCGTTAGATAGAAAATGTAATTACCAATCTAACGATATGCATCATGCACTACTTTATTTTTATTTTCTTCTGGATTGTGCTCTATTGCACCATGTTCCATTCATTTATCCTCTTCTCTTACCTTATTTTAAAAAGCTCATAACACACGTCTTTATGTAATTATTATTTTAATAGCTAACGCTTCATTTTAAGCTGTGCATATTTTGAACTACTGTGCCAGTTTTAACAAATTTAGGTTCTGTTTCTACGTTGCCCAAACCTTTTATATTATGTTTTAAAATTATTTTACTGACTCCAATACATGAAAATTGAGCTTCAATATTTTTTATTAATTCAATTACTTTCAATGTTAATGGCCAAGTTTTGCCATTGTGGTTATGATATAAATTATACGGAATTTTTCAGTTGTATGCATTACCTCAACTCTGTGCTTTAGTGACATTATTTTTAATTTCTTTGCATTGCTACCAGAACTGAGTAGAGGGCTAAATACCACTGCAATATATAATAGCTATTCCTAACATTTTAGTAACGGATATTGAAATGACTCCTACTTAGTTAATGCTTGGTTTGATATTTTAATTAATTTGTATTTTGTATAAGTTAGAGCCTAATCCAAATACACAATTCACTGTTTAATATTTTACTGTGTGCGAACTTTGCCTGTCATTAAATTACTAGGCTGGTTAAAATGTGAAATATACTTATTTACTGCACAAAATAAATGGTTGTATGCCCCTCTTTATATTTTATTCAACTGCAATTAATTAGAAAAATGCTAGCCCTCGGTAGAATACAAGCTCTTTAATCTCAGGGTGAATTCCGAAGTCGACTGTATTTAAAAATTGATCTGAAATGGTACTATACACAGTCAGTAGTTCAAATACTCGGTCACTCAAGGTCCACAAAGCTGTCAAATTACAAATCGGTTGACTAGTGCACACAGCGGTGCTTTGAAAGTTATAATACTCGTGAAATTCGCAAGGTAATTATTCAAAATTCAGTTACGTATCTCGTGACGTCAGACAGACGCCGTCCAAATTTTGGCAATTGTTTCTGGTCGCTTCCTGTACAGCTTTAAGTTCCGCCAAACCAAGGATTTTACTGACGCCGGGCTAATTACTTAAAATGCAGCTCAGCTAGAGCCTTGAAAAGGATCTCTTCTTTAACAAGGTTTGATGTCATATGCACCTCGTTTTCCGGACGCTGACACTATTTTTTTAGGCTAAATCGTACCTTATAAAATTCGTTGGACTGCATCGGCTCCTTTGTAAGATAACGCCGTTGGATTTTCTTCGCTATTTCTGGTCTCCTTGCTGCCAAATCTGCTGGAGACGTTCTTGCAGACCTGGACTCTGCCGTAGACTGCTGATCTCTTGGCTCCGATGCTCCTCTTGGCCGTAGTCGAAGTTTCGGTAGCGCTGCGCACACAGACCTTTAATTTTAACCACGGCTCTGCTTTTGCACTAATTGTAATTTTAAATGCACTAATTTATTCGAGTTCACCACTTCTCGTTTGCTGCGTTCATGTCCTGCTGCCTGCTTCTCAAATTGCTCTTTTGCAATGTCCTGTTATTTGATTCTATCTTTCTTTACCTTGTAGATTCCTCACAAATTTCACTTTGATTGGCATTTAATAAAAAAAAACTACGCTTTTTTTAACCTGCACATAGCAAACCTTTTTGTGCCTATTAATTTCTTTCGGTTCGGCTTTCTATTATGCACAAACCTATTATTTTTATTTATTTAAGAGTCAACTTCGACCCCTGTGAAAACGTGCTCTGCCTTCTGCGTTCCTTACTCAACTACTTTATTATTTCTCGCATCTCATTATCAATGCATTTACTGTTTGAATTTTTAGTTTAACATTACAGCTACATAAAACACTCTAACTCTGTGCTTATTGAATTGGTCCATTATGTTGCAATGCTTGCAGAGTCGAGTCGTGGGCTTAATACCATTACAATATGTCGGTGCTTTCGTCCAACAGAAGGCTGAATGGCCTATCTCCTACGCCATTCAGTATAGTATATTAAGTATTAAGAACGGTAAGGAGATTTTACCGATCGAAGACAATTGTTTGGAGGAGGAGCGAAGCGACGACTCCAATTATTGTCTGAAATCGGTAATTCCTTAACGTTCGTGATGCTTATGACGTTTGTTGCACGGTAGAAATGTAATAGACAGTAATGAAACACTTCCCATCTCGGGCTGTAATATACTAATTCTGTTTGTTTAAGATATTTAATAATATTATGTAATTGAGTATTTAGTTTTAATAAATATTAATATTGTTCACATTTAAAATACTTTTAGCATACAACGTATATCATATTTTCTACTCCTACTCATTTTATCTATGTCCAATTACATACAAATAAACATAAGTTTTCAAAATGCTCGGTGTATTACTCTAATTATTTCAAAACTACATTCCAGAAAATGCTCAAGCTGCAGTCTCTTGCACCCTCTGGTAACTGTAGATGCTCAAAACACTCTCTTAAAACTTTTAGCTTCAAAGTTCTGTATCTCTGATGTTAAAACGTCTTGTAGAGACTCCTTAAGCTTTTCGCAATTTGTATTGGTACTTAGTAAATTGCTAGACGGTGCATTGCGCAATTACGGGTGTTAATATATATAATTTACAACTCGCGGGAGGCAGTTCTAGCAATTCTTAGATATCTGGTTAATATATCGAAATCATATTTACATAATAACAAATGGTAATGCAAACCAGAAGATGCTCAGGCTAACTTCTATTGCACTCTGTGGTAAGTGTGTGTGCTATAAACACTCAGTAAGGCAATTTAGCTTCAAAGTTCTGCATCTTTGATGTTAAACAGTCAACTAGAGGCTACTGTAGCAGCTCGGAATTTGTATTTATAACTAGGAAATTTTTACACGGTGCGTGGGACAATTAGTTGTGTTGATATGCACAAGCTACAATTTCCGGGAAGCAGTTCTAGTAATGCTTCGATATCTGGTAGTTATATCATAAGGATATGTGATAGCGAATAGAAAATCCATTCCAGAAAATGCTCAGGATGCAGTCTCTTGCACCCCCTGGTAACTGTAGATGCTCAAAACACTTTCTTAAAACGTTTAGCTTCAAAGTTCTGTATCTCTGATGTTAAAACGTCTTGTAGAGACTCATTAAGCGTTTCGCAATTTTTATTGGTACTTAGTAAATTGCTAGACGGTGCATGGCGCAATTAGGGGTGTTAATATATATAATTTACAACTCGCGGGAGGCAGTTCTAGCAATTCTTAGATATCTGGTTAATATATCGAAATCATATTTACATAATAACAAATGATAATGCAAACCAGAAGATGCACAGGCTAACGTCTATAGCGTTCTGTGGTAAGTGTGTGTGCTATAAACACTCTCTAAGGCACTTTAGCTTCAAAGTTCTGCATCTTTGATGTTAAACAGTCATCTAGAGGCTACTGTAGCAGCCCGGAATTTGTATTTATAACTAGGAAATTTTTACACGGTGCATGGGGCTATTAGTTGTGTTGATATTCACAATCTACAATTCTCGGGAAGCAGTTCGATATCTGGTAGTTATATCATAAGGATATGTGATAGCGAATGAAAAATCCATTCCAGAAAATGCTCAGGATGCAGTCTCTTGCACCCTCTGGTAACTGTAGATGCTCAAAATAATCTCTTAAAACTTTTAGCTTCAAATTTCTGTATCTCTGATGTTAAAACGTCTTGTAGAGATATATTCTTAGATATCTGGTTAATATATCGAAATCATATTTACATAATAACAAATGGTAATGCAAACCAGAAGATGCTCAGGCTAACGTCTATTGCACTCCGTGGTAAGTGTGTGTGCTACAAACACTCTCTAAGGCACTTTAGCTTCACAGTTCTGCACGATTGATGTTAAACAGTCATCTAGAGGCTACTGTAGCAGCCCGGATGTCAACAAGAAGGGGAGAGTGTGGAGGATTTTATAACTGCACTTCACACAAGAGCAAAAAGTTGTGGTTTCCCTGCTGGGTTTGTTGACGAGGCGATACGTGACCAAGTTGTAGTTGGAATAGTGGACAAAAACTTGTCCGAAAAATTGCAGCTAGATCCGAATTTAACCCTGGAAAAAGCAGTTACTGCTGCAAGACAATCAGAGGCAGTTAAAAAACAACAGGAAACTTTCCGTGGTGTGTCTGTGAAGGTGGACAAAGTCAACAATATGAAAAACAATGCAAAACAATTTTACAAACCGAAAAGCAAACAGAGTGGAAGTTGTAAGTGGTGCGGTCTTGCCCAAGATCACCAGAAGACTGAATGCCCTGCTCGTAATGCTGTGTGTGGAAAATGCAAGTTAAAAGGACACTATGCTCGTGTATGTTTAAAGTCAAAATTTAAACATGTAAACGAGGTGGAACCAGTAGACGATGAAGACTCTTTTGTTGGTGAAGTTAATTCCGTGACGGATCAGAAGAAGTGGATAACAAAAGTAAACATTTTGAACCGATTAATTTCAGCAAAAGTAGATACGGGGGCTGATGTAAGTGTGCTCCCAGAAAGCACATTTCGTAAAATGTTCTCCAAAGCAAATCTTCAACCATCAAATACTGTCATCACCGGTCCAGGAGGAAGTCATCTGGATGTTACAGGAGTATGGTTAAACGTGAAGGTCAGTTCATCAAAGAACAAAGCTTTTGAAGATTTGTATGTTGTTCGAGGAGCAAGTCAGTTCTTGTTAAGCTACAGGGTGTCTGAAAAATTGGGTCTTGTGCGAAGACTGTTTGAAGTTGAAAAGGCTGCTGTTTTTGATCCAAAGAAAACATTTTCAAAACTTTTTACTGGTTTAGGTAACTCAAATCAAACCTACACTATAAAGCTAAAACCAAATGCCGATCCGTATGCAATATGTGTACCACGTCGTGTTCCTGTACCATTGAGACAAGCATTGAAGATGGAGTTGGAGCAGATGTGTTCAAAAGGTGTTATAGAAGCAGTTTCTGAACCAAGTGATTGGTGTGCTCCCATGGTTCTAGTACCCAAGAATAACGGACGAATTAGAATATGTGTCGACCTTTCACAACTCAATAGGAATGTTTTAAGGGAACATTTCCCTGTTCCGGATGTTGATTCCACGTGTAGAAATGGACCTAATCGCGACTGGCGAGAGGGCCTTGTTTTTGACGTTGTGATGTTTTATGAATAATTATTGTAGTCGTCAGAAAGTTTGAATAAAACCGCTTAAAAGGAATTTGGTGATTTCAATAACCATACATGGTGGCAGCGGTGGGATTAAGTGACTTTGTTCTGTGCTGCGTCAGTGAAGAAGCAAAACCAAAGTCATGTCGACCCCACAAAGTTCTGTGTATCAAATTCCAGCACCCGAACTGTTTACGTTCAAAGCAACTGATTGGGACCAATGGCAGCTTAGATTTCTAAGGTTTCGAAGTGCATCTGGACTAGATAAGAAATCAGGAAGCGATCAGGTGAATTCGTTGGTGTACCTAATGGGGCCTCAAGCCGAGCCGATATTTCAGTCATTTAAACTGTCAGATACTGACGCAATTGATTTTGAGACTGTTATGTTAAGGTTCAAAACACATTTTGTTCCCACAACAAATGTGATTTATGAACGATACTGTTTTCATACCCGATGTCAACAAGAAGGGGAGAGTGTGGAGGATTTTATAACTGCACTTCACACAAGAGCAAAAAGTTGTGGTTTCCCTGCTGGGTTTGTTGACGAGGCGATAGTAGGTCTGCCAAGTCCACAAAACATCACCGAACTGAAGAGATTCCTAGGAATGGTCAATTTCTTAGGCAAGTTTGTCCCAAATCTGTCCACTATAGCACAACCACTATACGAACTTTTGAGGTCTGAAAACCAATGGCATTGGTCCAAAGACCAAGACAGATCTTACAGTGAAGTGAAGAAAGCTTTATCTTGTTCGCATGTTTTATCACTATATGATAGTCACAAGCAAACGAGACTGTCCGTCGATTCATCGTCGTATGGCCTTGGTGCTGTCCTTTTGCAATGCGCATCTGATGGTCAATACAAACCTGTGGCCTATGCATCACGCACACTATCTGCAGCAGAGAAAAGGTACGCTCAGATAGAGAAGGAAGCTCTGGCCATCGCTTGGGGATGTGACAAGTTCTCAAATTATATAGTTGGTAAAATGATCACCATAGAGACCGATCACAAACCACTCGTCTCTATACTTGGATACAAAGACTTAGATAGTCTAACCCCACGTTTGCAGAGAATAAGAATGCGACTAATGAGATATTCCTATGAAGTTAAATATACACCAGGCAAGCAACTAATCATCGCTGATACTTTATCAAGAGCGCCGTTCAGCTGTGAGGACTCGCAGGAGCTAGCAGAAGAAATCTCGGCTTATGTTCAGTCTGTAGTAGCAGGATTTCCATCATCTGATGAAAGGTTGTTGGAAATTATCAGTGGCCAGTTGGAAGATAGAGTTTGCTGCGAAATATCAAGATATTGTGTTGCAGGATGGCCCCAACGTCACAAGATATCTCAAGAATGTATTCCATATTGGGAACATAGGAACAGAATAACTAAAACTGAAAACATTCTTATGAAAGATTCTCGTATTCTCATTCCGCAATGTCTGAGAGAAGACATCTTGAATAGACTACATATCGGCCATCAAGGCATAAGTAAATGCAGATCCTTAGCGAAACAAGCAGTATGGTGGCCTGGTCTATCCACACAGCTTGAACAAATTATAAAGAACTGTTCGGTTTGCATAAAAAACCAATCTGATCCAGTTGAACCTTTAATTCCGTCAGAATTTCCAAGAAGGCCTTGGCAAATAGTAGCTACAGATCTTTTAAAGTTAAATGGAAAATGGTTCCTCATTGTATCGGACTATTATTCCCGTTATATTGAAATAGCAAAACTTGAGAACATGACTTCAGACTGTGTAATTACCCATCTTAAGTCAATATTTGCACGACATGGCGTTCCAGAAGTTTTAAGGAGTGACAACGGTACTCAATTCTCTCAAATAGTTGGATCCTCATATTTGCAGTTCTCTAAAGATTATGGCTTCAAGATAGTAACATCAAGCCCAAAATATGCACAAAGCAATGGTTTCATTGAGGCACAGGTGAAGAATTTCAAAGACCATTTCAAGAAATCTGATGATCCCTATAAAATGTTAATGGCACTTCGGTCAACACCACTTCCGAATGGATTTAGCCCAGCTGAGCTGTTAATGGGAAGAAAATTAAGAAGCATTGTCCCAATGATACCTAGTCAACTTGATCCTATTATTCCGAATTATCCCGAGGTTCTCCAAAAAGAGAAGGAGAGGAAATGTAATCAAAAAAACAATTTTGATGTTCGCCATAGGGCAATTCAATTGCCAGAACTGTCTATTGGTCAAAAAGTATGGATATCAGATCTTCGTCAAGATGAAAGAATATCCAATGTCCACGACTCACCAAGATCTTATATGATTCAAGGAGAAAAAGGAACATACAGAAGAAATAGGAAGTTCTTACACCCACTACCTGAACTGGATAACATTCCAAACCCTGAGAAGGAAGAACCAGAGAGGCATGAGGATGAACCTCCAACATTGGAGCCTACTCAAAGTTCTGAACGTCCTGATCAACCAAGAGTGACAGAAACCCCTAGTTCACCAGTTCTGCGTCGCAGTGGAAGAACTATTCGACCTTCAACGAGGCTCAATCTTTAAGGGGGAGATGTAGAAATATGACCTAATCGCGACTGGCGAGAGGGCCTTGGTTTTTGACGCTGTGATGTTTAGGAATAATTATTGTGGTTGTCAGAAAGTTTGAATATGGTGGCAGCGAGACGTGAGTAAGTGACTTTGTTCTGTGCTGCGTCAGTGAAGAAGCAAAACCAAAGTCATGTCGACCCCACAAAGTTCTGTGTATCAAATTCCAGCACCCGAACTGTTTACGTTCAAAGCAACTGATTGGGACCAATGGCAGCTTAGATTTCTAAGGTTTCGAAGTGCATCTGGACTAGATAAGAAATCAGGAAGCGATCAGGTGAATTCGTTGGTGTACCTAATGGGGCCTCAAGCCGAGCCGATATTTCAGTCATTTAAACTGTCAGATACTGACGCAATTGATTTTGAGACTGTTATGTTAAGGTTCAAAACACATTTTGTTCCCACAACAAATGTGATTTATGAACGATACTGTTTTCATACCCGATGTCAACAAGAAGGGGAGAGTGTGGAGGATTTTATAACTGCACTTCACACAAGAGCAAAAAGTTGTGGTTTCCCTGCTGGGTTTGTTGACGAGGCGATACGTGACCAAGTTGTAGTCGGAATAGTGGACAAAAACTTGTCCGAAAAATTGCAGCTAGATCCGAATTTAACCCTGGAAAAAGCAGTTACTGCTGCAAGACAATCAGAGGCAGTTAAAAAACAACAGGAAACTTTCCGTGGTGTGTCTGTGAAGGTGGACAAAGTCAACAATATGAAAAACAATGCAAAACAATTTTACAAACCGAAAAGCAAACAGAGTGGAAGTTGTAAGTGGTGCGGTCTTGCCCAAGATCACCAGAAGACTGAATGCCCTGCTCGTAATGCTGTGTGTGGAAAATGCAAGTTAAAAGGACACTATGCTCGTGTATGTTTAAAGTCAAAATTTAAACATGTAAACGAGCTGGAACCAGTAGACGATGAAGACTCTTTTGTCGGTGATGTTTTATGAATAATTATTGTGGTTGTCAGAAAGTTTGAATAAAACTGCTAAAAAGGAATTTGGTGTTTTTTCAATAACCATACTAGGAAATTCTTACACGTTGCATGGGTCAATTAGTTGTGTTGATATGCACAATCTACAATTCTCGGGAAGCAGTTCGATATCTGGTAGTTATATCATAAGGATATGTGATAGCGAATGGAAAATCCATTCCAGAAAATGCTCAGGATGCAGTCTCTTGCACCTTCTGGTAACTGAAGATGCTCAAAATACTCTCTTAAAACTTTTAGCTTCAAAGTTCTGTATCTCTGATGTTAAAACGTCTTGTAGAGACTCCTTAAGCGCCTCGCAATTTGTATTGGTACTTAGTAAATTGCTAGACGGTGCATGGCGCAATTAGGGGTGTTAATATATATAATTTACAAATCGCGGGAGGCAGTTCTAGCAATTCTTAGATATCTGGTTAATATATCGAAATCATATTTACATAATAACAAATGATAATGCAAACCAGAAGATGCACAGGCTAACGTCTATAGCACTCTGTGGTAAGTGTGTGTGCTATAAACACTCTCTAAGGCACTTTAGCTTCAAAGTTCTGCATCTTTGATGTTAAACAGTCATCTAGAGGCTACTGTAGCAGCCCGGAATTTGTATTTATAACTAGGAAATTTTTACACGGTGCATGGGGCTATTAGTTGTGTTGATATTCACAATCTACAATTCTCGGGAAGCAGTTCGATATCTGGTAGTTATATCATAAGGATATGTGATAGCGAATGAAAAATCCATTCCAGAAAATGCTCAGGATGCAGTCTCTTGCACCCTCTGGTAACTGTAGATGCTCAAAATAATCTCTTAAAACTTTTAGCTTCAAATTTCTGTATCTCTGATGTTAAAACGTCTTGTAGAGACTCCTTAAGCGCCTCGCAATTTGTACTGGTTCTTAGTAAATTGCTAGACGGTGCATGGCGCAATTAGGGGTGTTAATATATATAATTTACAACTCGCGGGAAGCAGTTCTAGCAATTCTTAGATATCTGGTTAATATATCGAAATCATATTTACATAATAACAAATGGTAATGCAAACCAGAAGATGCTCAGGCTAACGTCTATTGCACTCCGTGGTAAGTGTGTGTGCTACAAACACTCTCTAAGGCACTTTAGCTTCAAAGTTCTGCACCATTGATGTTAATCAGTCATCTAGAGGCTACTGTAGCAGCCCGGAATTTGTATTTATAACTAGAAAATTCTTACACGTTGCATGGGTCAATTAGTTGTGTTGTTATGCACAATCTACAATTCTCGGGAAGCAGTTCGATATCTGGTAGTTATATCATAAGGATATGTGATAGCGAATGGAAAATCCATTCCAGAAAATGCTCAGGATGCAGTCTCTTGCACCTTCTGGTAACTGAAGATGCTCAAAATACTCTCTTAAAACTTTTAGCTTCAAAGTTCTGTATCTCTGATGTTAAAACGTCTTGTAGAGACTCCTTAAGCGCCTCGCAATTTGTATTGGTTCTTAGTAAATTGCTAGACGGTGCATGGCGCAATTTGGGGTGTTAATATATATAATTTACAACTCGCGGGAGGCAGTTCTAGCAATTCTTAGATATCTGGTTAATATATCGAAATCATATTCACATAATAACAAACGGTAATGCAAACCAGAAGATGCTCAGGCTAACGTCTATTGCACTCCGTGGTAAGTGTGTGTGCTACAAACACTCTCTAAGGCACTTTAGCTTCAAAGTTCTGCACTATTGATGTTAAACAGTCATCTAGAGGCTACTGTAGCAGCCCGGAATTTGTATTTATAACTAGGAAATTCTTACACGGTGCATGGGGCAATTAGTTGTGTTGATATGCACAATCTACAATTTTCGGGAAGCAGTTCGATATCTGGTAGTTATATCATAAGGATATGTGATAGCGAATAGAAAATCCATTCCAGAAAATGCTCAGGATGCAGTCTCTTGCACCCTCTGGTAACTGAAGATGCTCAAAATACTCTCTTAAAACTTTTAGCTTCAAAGTTCTGTATCTCTGATGTTAAAACGTCTTGTAGAGACTCCTTAAGCGTCTCGCAATTTGTATTGGTACTTAGTAAATTGCTAGACGGTGCATGGCGCAATTAGGGGTGTTAATATATATAATTTACAACTCGCGGGAGGCAGTTCTAGCAATTCATAGATATCTGGTTAATAAATCGAAATCATATTTACATAATAACAAATGATAATGCACACCAGAAGATGCACAGGCTAACGTCTATTGCACTCTGTGGTAAGTGTGTGTGCTATAAACACTTTCTAAAGCACTTTAGCTACAAAGTTCTGTATATTTTATGCTAACAGTCATGTAGAGGCTACTGTAGCAGCCCGGAATTTGTAATTATAACTAGGAAATTTTTACACGGTGCATGGGGCAATTAGTTGTGTTGATATTCACAATCTACAATCCCCGGGAAGCAGTTCTAGCAATGCTTCGATTTCTGGTAGTTATATCATAAGAATATGTGATAGCGAATAGAAAATCCATTCCAGAAAATGCTCAGGATGCAGTCTCTTGCATTCCCTGGTCACTGTAGATGCTCAAAACATTCTCTTAAAACGTTTAGCTTCAAAGTTCTGTATCTCTGATGTTAAAACGTCTTGTAGAGGCTCATTAAGCGCCTCGCAATTTGTATTGGTACTTAGTAAATTGCTAGACGGCGCATGGCGCAATTAGGGGTGTTAATATATATAATTTACAACTCGCGGGAGGCAGTTCTAGCAATTCTTAGATATCTGGTTAATATATCGCAATCATATTTACATAATAACAAATGGTAATGCAAACCAGAAGATGCTCAGGCTAACGTCTATTGCACTCTGTGGTGTGTGTGCTATAAACACTCTCTAAGGCACTTTAGCTTCAAAGTTCTGTATATTTTATGCTAAACAGTCATCTAGAGGCTACTGTAGCAGCCCGGAATTTGTAATTATAACTAGGAAATTTTTACACGGTGCATGGGGCAATTAGTTGTGTTGATATTCACAATCTACAATCCCCGGGAAGCAGTTCTAGCAATGCTTCGATTTCTGGTAGTTATATCATAAGAATATGTGATAGCGAATGGATAATCCATTCCAGAAAATGCTCAGGATGCAGTCTCTTGCACGCCCTGGTAACTGTAGATGCTCAAAACATTCTCTTAAAACGTTTAGCTTCAAAGTTCTGTATCTCTGATGTTAACACGCAGTTTGTATTGATACTTAGTAAATTGCTAGACGGTGCATGGCGCAATTAGGGGTGTTAATATTAATAATTTACAACTCGCGGGAGGCAGTTCTAGCAATTCTTAGATACTTGGTAGTTATATCATAAGGATATGTGAAAGCGAATAGAAAATCCATTCCAGAAAATGATGCTCAGGCTAACGTCTATTGCACTCTGTGGTGTGTGTGCTATAAACACTCTCTAAGGCACTTTAGCTTCAAAATTCTGTATATTTTATGTTAAACAGTCATCTAGAGGCTACTGTAGCAGCCCGGAATTTGTATTTATAACTAGGAAATTTTTACACTGTGCATGGGGCAATTAGTTGTGTTGATATTCACAATCTACAATCCCCGGGAAGCAGTTCTAGCAATGCTTCGATTTCTGGTAGCCATATCATAAGAATATGAGATAGCGAATGGAAAATCCATTCCAGAAAATGCTCAGGATGCAGTCTCTTGCATTCCATGGTAACTGTAGATGCTCAAAACGTTCTCTTAAAACGTTTAGCTTCAAAGTTCTGTATCTCTGATGTTAAAACGTCTTGTAGAGACTCATTAAGCGCCTCGCAATTTTTATTGGTACTTAGTAAATTGCTAGACGGTGCATGGCGCAATTAGGGGTGTTAATATATATAGTTTACAACTAGCGGGAGGCAGTTCTAGCAATTCTTAGATATCTGGTTAATATATCGAAATCATATTTACATAATAACAAATGGTAATGCAAGCCAGAAGAACCTCAGGCTAACGTCTATTGCACTCTGTGGTGTTTGTGCTATAAACACTCTCTAAAGTACTTTAGCTTCAAAGTTCTGTATATTTTATGCTAAACAGTCATCTAGAGGCTACTGTAGCAGCCCGGAATTTGTATTTATAACTAGGAAATTTTTACACGGTGCATGGGGCAATTAGTTGTGTTGATATTCACAATCTACAATCCCCGGGAAGCAGTTCTAGCAATGCTTCGATTTCTGGTAGTTATATCATAAGGATATGTGATAGCGAATAAATAATCCATTCCAGAAAATGCTCAGGATGCAGTCTCTTGCACCCCCTGGTAACTGTAGATGCTCAAAACAGTCTCATGAAACGTTTAGCTTCAAAGTTCTGTATCTCTGATGTTAACACGTCTTGTAGAGACTCCTTAAGCGCCTCGCAATTTGTATTGATACTTAGTAAATTGCTAGACGGTGCATGGCGCAATTAGGGGTGTTAATATATATAATTTACAACTCGCGGGAGGCAGTTCTAGCAATTCTTAGATATCTGGTTAATATATCGAAATCATATTTACATAATAACAAATGGTAATGCAAACCAGATAATGCTCAGGCTAACGTCTATTGCACTCCGTGGTAAGTGTTTGTGCTATAAACACTCTCTAAGGCACTTTAGCTTTAAAGTTTTGCATCTTTGATGTTAAACAGTCATCTAGAGGCTACTGTAGCAGCCCGGAATTTGTATTTATAACTAGGAAATTTTTACACGGTGCATGGGGCAATTAGTTGTGTTGATATGCACAATCTACAATTCTCGGGGAGCAGTTCTAGCAATGCTTCGATATCTGGTAGTTATATCATAAGGATATGAGACAGCGAATGGAAAATCCATTCCAGAAAATGCTCAGGATGCAGTCTCTTGCACCCTCTGGTAAGTGTAGATGCTCAAAATACTCTTAGCTTCAAAGTTCTATATCTCTGATGATAAACCATCTGGTAGAGACTCCTTAAGCGCCTCGCAATTTGTATTGGTTCTTAGTAAATTGCTAGACGGTGCATGGCGCAATTAGGGGTGTTAATATATATAATTTACAACTCGCGGGAGGCAGTTCTAGCAATTCCTAGATATCTGGTTAATATATCGAAATCATATTTACATAATAACAAATGGTAATGCAAACCAGAAGATGCTCAGGCTAGCGTCTATTGCACCCTGTATTAAGTGTGTGTGCTACAAACACTCTCGAAGGCACTTTAGCTTCAAAGTTCTGCATCATTGATGTTAAACCGTCATCTAGAGGCTACTGTAGCAGCCCGGACTTCGTATTTATAACTAGGAAATTTTTACACGGTGCATGGGGCAATTAGTTGTGTTGATATGCACAATCTACAATTCTCGGGAAGCAGTTCTAGCAATGCTTCGATATCTGGTAGTTATATCATAAGGATATGTGATAGCGAATGGAAAATCCATTCCAGAAAATGCTCAGGAAGCAGTCTCTTGCACCCTCTGGTAACTGTAAATGCTCAAAATACTCTCTTAAAACTTTTAGCTTCAAAGTTCTATATCTCTGATGTTAAAACATCTTGTAGAGACTCCTTAAGCACCTCGCAATTTGTATTGGTTCTTAGTAAATTGCTAGACGGTGCATGGCGCAATTAGGGGTGTTAATATATATAATTTACAACTCGCGGGAGGCAGTTCTAGCAATTCTTAGATATCTGGTTAATATATCGAAATCATATTTACATAATAACAAATGGTAATGCAAACCAGAAAATGCTCAGGCTAACGTCTATTGCACTCCGTGGTAAGTGTTTGTGCTATAAACACTCTCTAAGGCACTTTAGCTTTAAAGTTTTGCATCTTTGATGTTAAACAGTCATCTAGAGGCTACTGTAGCAGCCCGGAATTTGTATTTATAACTAGGAAATTTTTACACGGTGCATGGGGCAATTAGTTGTGTTGATATTCACAATCTACAATTCTCGGGGAGCAGTTCTAGCAATGCTTCGATATCTGGTAGTTATATCATAAGGATATGTGATAGCGTATGGAAAATCCATTCCAGAAAATGCTCAGGAAGCAGTCTCTTGCACCCTCTGGTAACTGTAAATGCTCAAAATACTCTCTTAAAACTTTTAGCTTCAAAGTTCTATATCTCTGATGTTAAAACATCTTGTAGAGACTCATTAAGCCCCTCGCAATTTGTATTGGTTCTTAGTAAATTGCTAGACGGTGCATGGCGCAATTAGGGGTGTTAATATATATAATTTACAACTCGTGGGAGGCAGTTCTAGCAATTCTTAGATATCTGGTTAATTTATCGAAATCATATTTACATAATAACAAATGGTATTGCAAACCAGAAGATGCTCAGGCTAACGTCTATTGCACTCTGTGGTGTGTGTGCAATAAACACTCTATAAAGTACTTTAGCTTCAAAGTTCTGTATATTTTATGCTAAACAGTCATCTAGAGGCTACTGTAGCAGCCCGGAATTTGTATTTATAACTAGGAAATTTTTACACGGTGCATGGGGAAATTAGTTGTGTTGATATTCACAATCTACAATCCCCGGGAAGCAGTTCTAGCAATGCTTCGATTTCTGGTAGCTATATCATAAGAATATGTGATAGCGAATAGAAAATCCATTCCAGAAAATGCTCAGGATGCAGTCTCTTGCACCCTCTGGTAACTGTAGATGCTCAAAATACTCTCTTAAAACGTTTAGCTTAAAAGTTCTGTATCTCTGATGTTAACACGTCTTGTAGAGACTGCTTAAGCGCCTCGCAGTATGTATTGATACTTAGTAAATTGCTAGACGGTGCATGGCGCAATTAGGGGTGTTAATATATATAATTTACAACTCGCGGGAGGCAGTTCTAGCAATTCTTAGTTACCTGGTAGTTATATCATAAGGATATGTGAAAGCGAATAGAAAATCCATTCCAGAAAATGATGCTCAGGCTAACGTCTATTGCACTCTGTGGTGTGTGTGCTATAAACACTCTCTAAGGCACTTTAGCTTCAAATTTCTGTATATTTTATGTTAAACAGTCATCTAGAGGCTACTGTAGCAGCCCGGAATTTGTATTTATAACTAGGAAATTTTTACACGGTGCATGGGGAAATTAGTTGTGTTGATATTCACAATCTACAATCCCCGGGAAGCAGTTCTAGCAATGCTTCGATTTCTGGTAGCTATATCATAAGAATATGAGATAGCGAATGGAAAATCCATTCCAGAAAATGCTCAGGATGCAGTCTCTTGCATTCCATGGTAACTGTAGATGCTCAAAACATTCTCTTAAAACGTTTAGCTTCAAAGTTCTGTATCTCTGATGTTAAAACGTCTTGTAGAGACTCCTTAAGCGCCTCGCAATTTCTATTGGTTCTTAGTAAATTGCTAGACGGTGCATTGCGCAATTAGGGGTGTTAATATATATAATTTACAACTCGCGGGAGTCAGTTCTATCAATTCTTAGATATCTGGTTAATATATCGAAATCATATTTACATAATAACAAATGGTAATGCAAACCAGAAGATGCTCAGGCTAACGTCTATTGCACTCTGTGGTAAGTGCGTGTGCTACAAACACTCTCTAAAACACTTTAGCTTCAAAGTTCTGCATCATTGATGTTAAACAGTCATCTGGAGGCTACTGTAGCAGCCCGGAATCTGTATTTATAACTAGGAAATTTTTATACGGTGCATGGGGCAATTAGTTGTGTTGATATTCACAATCTACAATATTCTCGGGAAGCAGTTCTAGCAATGCTTCGATATCTGGTAGTTATATCATAAGGATATGTGATAGCGAATAGAAAATCCATTCCAGAAAATGCTCAGGATGCAGACTCTTGCACCCTCTGGTAACTGTAGATGCTCAAAATACTCTCTTAAAACGTTTAGCTTAAAAGTTCTGTATCTCTGATGTTAAAACGTCTTGTAGAGACTCCTTAAGCGCTTCGCAATTTGTATTGGTTCTTAGTAAATTGCTAGACGGTGAATGGCGCAATTAGGGGTGTTAATATATATAATTTAAACTCGCGGGAGGCAGTTCTAGCAATTCTTAGATATCTGGTTAATATATCGAAATCATATTTACATAATAACAAATGGTAATGCAAACCAGAAGATGCTCAGGCTAACGTCTATTGCACTCTGTGGTAAGTGTGTGTGCTACAAACACTCTCTAAGGCACTTTAGATTCAAAGTTCTGCATCATTGATGTTAAACAGTCATCTAGAGGCTACTGTAGCAGCCCGCAATCTGTATTTATAACTAGGAAATTTTTACACGGTGCATGGGGCAATTAGTTGTGTTGATATGGACAATCTACAATATTCTCGGGAAGCAGTTCTAGCAATGCTTCGATATCTGGTAGTTATATCATAAGGATATGTGATAGCGAATGGAAAATCCATTCCAGAAAATGCTCAGGATGCAGTCTCTTGCACCCTCTGGTAACTGTAGATGCTCAAAATACTCTCTTAAAACGTTTAGCTTAAAAGTTCTGTATCTCTGATGTTAAAACGTCTTGTAGAGACTCCTTAAGCGCCTCGCAATTTGTATTGGTTCTTAGTAAATTGCTAGACGGTGAATGGCGCAATTAGGGGTGTTAATATATATAATTTACAACTCGCGGGAGGCAGTTCTAGCAATTCTTAGATATCTGGTTAATATATCGAAATCATATTTACATAATAACAAATGGTAATGCAAACCAGAAGATGCTCAGGCTAACGTCTATTGCACTCTGTGGTAAGTGTGTGTGCTACAAACACTCTCTAAGGCACTTTAGCTTCAAAGTTCTGCATCATTGATGTTAAACAGTCATCTAGAGGCTACTGTAGCAGCACGGAATCTGTATTTATAACTAGGAAATTTTTACACGGTGCATGGGGCAATTAGTTGTGTTGATATTCACAATCTACAGTTCTCGGGAAGCAGTTCTAGCAATGCTTCGATATCTGGTAGTTATATCATAGGATATGTGATAGCGAATGGAAAATCCATTCCAGAAAATGCCCAGGATGCAGTCTCTTGCACCTTCTGGTGACTGTAGATGCTCAAAATACTCTCTTAAAACGTTTAGCTTAAAAGTTCTGGATCTCTGATGTTAAAACGTCTTGTAGAGACTCGTTAAGCGCCTCGCAATTTGTATTGGTTCTTAGTAAATTGCTAGACGGTGAATGGCGCAATTAGGGGTGTTAATATATATAATTTACAACTCGCGGGAGGCAGTTCTAGCAATTCTTAGATATCTGGTTAATATATCGAAATCATATTTACATAATAACAAATGGTAATGCAAACCAGAAGATGCTCAGGCTAACGTCTATTGCACTCTGTGGTAAGTGTGTGTGCTACAAACACTCTCTAAGGCACTTTAGCTTCAAAGTTCTGCATCATTGATGTTATACAGTCATCTAGAGGCTACTGTAGCAGCCCGGAATCTGTATTTATAACTAGGACATTTTTACATTGTGCATGGGGCAATTAGTGGTTTTGATATGGACAATCTACAATATTCTCGGGAAGCAGTTCTAGCAATGCTTCGATATCTGGTAGTTATATCATAAGGATATGTGATAGCGAATGGAAAATCCATTCCAGAAAATGCTCAGGATGCAGTCTCTTGCACCCTCTGGTAACTGTAGATGCTCAAAATACTCTCTTAAAACGTTTAGCTTAAAAGTTCTATATCTCTGATGTTAAAACGTCTTGTAGAGACTCCTTAAGCGCCTCGCAATTTGTATTGGTCCTTAGTAAATTGCTAGACGGTGCATTGCGCAATTAGGGGTGTTAATATACAGGGTGTTAATTAAGTACGTAGACAAACTTTAAAGGGTGATTTCTTGATCAATTCTAAGATAAAAAGTTACTACAAACATGGGACCTAAACGGCTTCGTTTTCGAGATACTGGGTGTTGAAGTTTAAACAAAAACAGTTTTTTTTCAAAAATTTGGAAAACGGATAGAGGTATTCTAATGAAACTTGGTGTAGGTTAGTATTTCAGAAAGTGGCATTGTTCAGTCAAAATAAATTTAATTTATTTCCACCAGTGGCGTGCATCGGGGCGATCTCAGTTACATTATTTTAGAAAAATCTGATACGCCACTGTTTTGTAGAAAAAAGTTTTGTAGCTATTGTAAGATTGTGTTTTATTAAATAACATTTTTTAAAAGCTTCCTTAAACTGTATTTTGAAAACGAAGCCGTTTAGGTCCCATTAACGTCCAATGTACGAAATTGCTGTTACAGATTTTTCCATTTTTCTCGCAAAATGTTTATTCTATCAAAAAAATAAAAGATACATCTTTTCTATAGTTTCAATGGATAAAGCTAAAAAACTTGTCGTATTGACTAAAAAACAGTGGCGTACCAGATTTTTTTGAAATAAGGTACCTGCGGTGGCCCCGATGCACGCCACTGGTGGAAATAAATTACATTTATTTTGACCAAACAATGCCACTTTATGAAATACTAATATACACCAAGTTTCATTACAATACCTCTAGGCGTTTTCCAGATTTTTGAAAAAAAAGTAATATTTGTTTAAATTTTAACACCCTGTATCTTGAAAAGGAAGCCGTTTAGGCCCCATGTTTGTATGAACTTTTTATCTTAGAATTGATCAAGGAATCGCCTCTTAAAGTTTGTCTACGTACTTAATTAACACCCTGTATATAATTTACAACTCGCGGGAGTCAGTTCTATCAATTCTTAGATATCTGGTTAATATATCGAAATCATATTTACATAATAACAAATGGTAATGCAAACCAGAAGATGCTCAGGCTAACGTCTATTGCACTCTGTGGTAAGTGTGTATACTACAGACACTCTCTAAGGCACTTTAGCTACAAAGTTCTGCATCATTGATGTTAAACAGTCATCTAGAGGCTACTGTAGCAGCCCGGAATCTGTATTTATAACTAGGACATTTTTACACGGTGCATGGGGCAATTAGTTGTATTGATAGGCACAATCTACAATTCTCGGGAAGCAGTTCTAGCAATGCTTCGATATCTGGTAGTTATATCATAAAGATATGTGATAGCGAATGCAAAATCCATTCCAGAATATGCTCAGGATGCAGTCTCTTGCACCCTCTGGTAACTGTAGATGCTCAAAATACTCTCTTAAAACGTTTAGCTTAAAAGTTCTGTATCTCTGATGTTAAAACGTCTTGTAGAGACTCCTTAAGCGCCTCGCAATTTGTATTGGTTCTTAGTAAATTGCTAGACGGTGAATGGCGCAATTAGGGGTGTTAATATATATAATTTACAACTCGCGGGAGGCAGTTCTAGCAATTCTTAGATATCTGGTTAATATATCGAAATCATATTTACATAATAACAAATGGTAATGCAAACCAGAAGATGCTCAGGCTAACGTCTATTGCACTCTGTGGTAAGTGTGTGTGCTACAAACACTCTCTAAGGCACTTTAGCTTCAAAGTTCTGCATCATTGATGTTAAACAGTCATCTAGAGGCTACTGTAGCAGCCCGGAATCTGTATTTATAACTAGGACATTTTTACACGGTGCATGGGGCAATTAGTGGTTTTGATATGGGCAATCTACAATATTCTCGGGAAGCAGTTCTAGCAATGCTTCGATATCTGGTAGTTATATCATAAGGATATGTGATAGCGAATGGAAAGTCCATTCCAGAAAATGCTCAGGATGCAGTCTCTTGCACCCTCTGGTAACTGTAGATGCTCAAAATACTCTCTTAAAACGTTTAGCTTAAAAGTTCTGTATCTCTGATGTTAAAACGTCTTGTAGAGACTCCTTAAGATCCTCGCAATTTGTATTGGTTTTTAGTAAATTGCTAGACGGTAAATGGCGCAATTAGGGGTGTTAATATATATAATTTACAACTCGCGGGAGGCAGTTCTAGCAATTCTTAGATATCTGGTTAATATATCGAAATCATATTTACATAATAACAAATGGTAATGCAAACCAGAAGATGCTCAGGCTAACGTCTATTGCACTCTGTGGTGTGTGTGCTATAAACACTCTGTAAGGCACTTTAGCTTCAAAGTTCTGCATCATTGATGTTAAACAGTCATCTAGAGGCTACTGTAGCAGCCCGGAATCTGTATTTATAACTAGGACATTTTTACACGGTGCATGGGGCAATTAGTGGTTTTGATATGGACAATCTACAATATTCTCGGGAAGCAGTTCTAGCAATGCTTCGATATCTGGTAGTTATATCATAAGGATATGTGATAGCGAATGGAAAGTCCATTCCAGAAAATGCTCAGGATGCAGTCTCTTGCACCCTCTGGTAACTGTAGATGCTCAAAATACTCTCTTAAAACGTTTAGCTTAAAAGTTCTGTATCTCTGTTGTTAAAACGTCTTGTAGAGACTCCTTAAGCGCCTCGCAATTTGTATTGGTTCTTAGTAAATTGCTAGACGGTATATGGCGCAATTAGGGGTGTTAATATATATAATTTACAACTCGCGGGAGGCAGTTCTAGCAATTCTTAGATATCTGGTTAATATATCGAAATCATATTTACATAATAACAAAAGGTAATGCAAACCAGAAGATGCTCAGGCTAACGTCTATTGCACTCTGTGGTAAGTGTGTGTGCTACAAACACTCTCTAAGGCACTTTAGCTTCAAAGTTCTGCATCATTGATGTTAAACAGTCATCTAGAGGCTACCGTAGCAGCCCGGAATCTGAATTTATAACTAGGACATTTTTACACGGTGCATGGGGCAATTAGTGGTTTTGATATGGACAATCTACAATATTCTCGGGAAGCAGTTCTAGCAATGCTTCGATATCTGGTAGTTATATCATAAGGATATGTGATAGCGAATGGAAGGTCCATTCCAGAAAATGCTCAGGATGCAGTCTCTTGCACCCTCTGGTAACTGTAGATGCTCAAAATACTCTCTTAAAACGTTTAGCTTAAAAGTTCTATATCTCTGATGTTAAAACGTCTTGTAGAGACTCCTTAAGCGCCTCGCAATTTGTATTGGTTCTTAGTAAATTGCTAGACGGTAAATGGCGCAATTAGGGGTGTTAATATATATAATTTACAACTCGCGGGAGGCAGTTCTAGCAATTCTTAGATATCTGGTTAATATATCGAAATCATATTTACATAATAACAAATGGTAATGCAAACCAGAAGATGCTCAGGCTAACGTCTATTGCACTCTGTGGTAAGTGTGTGTGCTACAAACACTCTCTAAGGCACTTTAGCTTCAAAGTTCTGCATCATTGATGTTAAACAGTCATCTAGAGGCTACTGTAGCAGCCCGGAATCTGAATTTATAACTAGGACATTTTTACACGGTGCATGGGGCAATTAGTGGTCAGAAAATTCATTGGAGGTTGGTCGTTTTTTCTTCCAGTGAAAAAAAGATAAGTTCTTGTTAGTTTTAATTGTTATTCGTTGATAACGAGGGCAGATTGTCCCTCGAAACGTTCGTTGTTAATATTTTCGTTATTTAATATTTTAATTTGCAGAGTGGCGAAATACCCATATAAGAAAATGAATTATGAATTCACGCCACAAAGAAGTTTCAGAGATTAGTGGTTTTGATATGGACAATCTACAATATTCTCGGGAAGCAGTTCTAGCAATGCTTCGATATCTGGTAGTTATATCATAAGGATATGTGATAGCGAATGGAAGGTCCATTCCAGAAAATGCTCAGGATGCAGTCTCTTGCACCCTCTGGTAACTGTAGATGCTCAAAATACTCTCTTAAAACGTTTAGCTTAAAAGTTCTATATCTCTGATGTTAAAACGTCTTGTAGAGACTCCTTAAGCGCCTCGCAATTTGTATTGGTTCTTAGTAAATTGCTAGACGGTAAATGGCGCAATTAAGGGTGTTAATATATATAATTTACATCGCGGGAGGCAGTTCTAGCAATTCTTAGATATCTGGTTAATATATCGAAATCATATTTAATTAATAACAAATGGTAATGCAAACCAGAAGATGCTCAGGCTAACGTCTATTGCACTCTGTGGTAACTGTGTGTGCTACAAACACTCTCTAAGGCACTTTAGCTTCAAAGTTCTGCATCATTGATGTTAAACAGTCATCTATAGGCTACTGTAGCAGCCTGGAATCTGTATTTATAACTAGGAAATTTTTACACGGTGCATGGGCCAATTAGTTGTGTTGATATGCACAATCTACAATTCTCGGGATGCAGTTCTAGCAATGCTTCGATATCTGGTAGTTATATCATAAGGATATGTGATAGCGAATGGAAAGTCCATTCCAGAAAATGCTCAGGATGCAGTCTCTTGCACCCTCTGGTAACTGTAGATGCTCAAAATACTCTCTTAAAACTTTTAGCTTCAAAGTTCTGCATTTCAGATTTTAAAACGTCTTGTAGAGACTCCTTAAGCGCCTCGCAATTTGTATTGGTTCTTAGTAAATTGCTAGACGGTAAATGGCGCAATTAGGGGTGTTAATATATATAATTTACAACTCGCGGGAGGCAGTTCTAGCAATTCTTAGATATCTGGTTAATATATCGAAATCATATTTACATAATAACAAATGGTAATGCAAACCAGAAGATGCTCAGGCTAACGTCTATTGCACTCTGTGGTAAGTGTGTGTGCTACAAACACTCTCTAAGGCACTTTAGCTTCAAAGTTCTGCATCATTGATGTTAAACAGTCATCTAGAGGCTACTGTAGCAGCCCGGAATCTGTATTTATAACTAGGACATTTTTACACGGTGCATGGGGTAATTAGTGGTTTTGATATGGACAATCTACAATATTCTCGGGAAGCAGTTCTAGCAATGCTTCGATATCTGGTAGTTATATCATAAGGATATGTGATAGCGAATGGAAAGTCCATTCCAGAAAATGCTCAGGATGCAGTCTCTTGCACCCTCTGGTAACTGTAGATGCTCAAAATACTCTCTTAAAACGTTTAGCTTAAAAGTTCTATATCTCTGATGTTAAAACGTCTTGTAGAGACTCCTTAAGCGCCTCGCAATTTGTATTGGTTCTTAGTAAATTGCTAGACGGTAAATGGCGCAATTAGGGGTGTTAATATATATAATTTACAACTCGCGGGAGGCAGTTCTAGCAATTCTTAGATATCTGGTTAATATATCGAAATCATATTTACATAATAACAAATGGTAATGCAAACCAGAAGATGCTCAGGCTAACGTCTATTGCACTCTGTGGTAAGTGTGTGTGCTACAAACACTCTCTAAGGCACTTTAGCTTCAAAGTTCTGCATCATTGATGTTAAACAGTCATCTAGAGGCTACTGTAGCAGCCCGGAATCTGAATTTATAACTAGGACATTTTTACACGGTGCATGGGGCAATTAGTGGTCAGAAAATTCATTGGAGGTTGGTCGTTTTTTCTTCCAGTGAAAAAAAGATAAGTTCTTGTTAGTTTTAATTGTTATTCGTTGATAACGAGGGCAGATTGTCCCTCGAAACGTTCGTTGTTAATATTTTCGTTATTTAATATTTTAATTTGCAGAGTGGCGAAATACCCATATAAGAAAATGAATTATGAATTCACGCCACAAAGAAGTTTCAGAGATTAGTGGTTTTGATATGGACAATCTACAATATTCTCGGGAAGCAGTTCTAGCAATGCTTCGATATCTGGTAGTTATATCATAAGGATATGTGATAGCGAATGGAAGGTCCATTCCAGAAAATGCTCAGGATGCAGTCTCTTGCACCCTCTGGTAACTGTAGATGCTCAAAATACTCTCTTAAAACGTTTAGCTTAAAAGTTCTATATCTCTGATGTTAAAACGTCTTGTAGAGACTCCTTAAGCGCCTCGCAATTTGTATTGGTTCTTAGTAAATTGCTAGACGGTAAATGGCGCAATTAAGGGTGTTAATATATATAATTTAAACTCGCGGGAGGCAGTTCTAGCAATTCTTAGATATCTGGTTAATATATCGAAATCATATTTACATAATAACAAATGGTAATGCAAACCAGAAGATGCTCAGGCTAACGTCTATTGCACTCTGTGGTAAGTGTGTGTGCTACAAACACTCTCTAAGGCACTTTAGATTCAAAGTTCTGCATCATTGATGTTAAACAGTCATCTAGAGGCTACTGTAGCAGCCCGCAATCTGTATTTATAACTAGGAAATTTTTACACGGTGCATGGGGCAATTAGTTGTGTTGATATGGACAATCTACAATATTCTCGGGAAGCAGTTCTAGCAATGCTTCGATATCTGGTAGTTATATCATAAGGATATGTGATAGCGAATGGAAAATCCATTCCAGAAAATGCTCAGGATGCAGTCTCTTGCACCCTCTGGTAACTGTAGATGCTCAAAATACTCTCTTAAAACGTTTAGCTTAAAAGTTCTGTATCTCTGATGTTAAAACGTCTTGTAGAGACTCCTTAAGCGCCTCGCAATTTGTATTGGTTCTTAGTAAATTGCTAGACGGTGAATGGCGCAATTAGGGGTGTTAATATATATAATTTACAACTCGCGGGAGGCAGTTCTAGCAATTCTTAGATATCTGGTTAATATATCGAAATCATATTTACATAATAACAAATGGTAATGCAAACCAGAAGATGCTCAGGCTAACGTCTATTGCACTCTGTGGTAAGTGTGTGTGCTACAAACACTCTCTAAGGCACTTTAGCTTCAAAGTTCTGCATCATTGATGTTAAACAGTCATCTAGAGGCTACTGTAGCAGCACGGAATCTGTATTTATAACTAGGAAATTTTTACACGGTGCATGGGGCAATTAGTTGTGTTGATATTCACAATCTACAGTTCTCGGGAAGCAGTTCTAGCAATGCTTCGATATCTGGTAGTTATATCATAGGATATGTGATAGCGAATGGAAAATCCATTCCAGAAAATGCCCAGGATGCAGTCTCTTGCACCTTCTGGTGACTGTAGATGCTCAAAATACTCTCTTAAAACGTTTAGCTTAAAAGTTCTGGATCTCTGATGTTAAAACGTCTTGTAGAGACTCGTTAAGCGCCTCGCAATTTGTATTGGTCCTTAGTAAATTGCTAGACGGTGCATTGCGCAATTAGGGGTGTTAATATACAGGGTGTTAATTAAGTACGTAGACAAACTTTAAAGGGTGATTTCTTGATCAATTCTAAGATAAAAAGTTACTACAAACATGGGACCTAAACGGCTTCGTTTTCGAGATACTGGGTGTTGAAGTTTAAACAAAAACAGTTTTTTTTCAAAAATTTGGAAAACGGATAGAGGTATTCTAATGAAACTTGGTGTAGGTTAGTATTTCAGAAAGTGGCATTGTTCAGTCAAAATAAATTTAATTTATTTCCACCAGTGGCGTGCATCGGGGCGATCTCAGTTACATTATTTTAGAAAAATCTGATACGCCACTGTTTTGTAGAAAAAAGTTTTGCAGCTATTGTAAGATTGTGTTTTATTAAATAACATTTTTTAAAAGCTTCCTTAAACTGTATTTTGAAAACGAAGCCGTTTAGGTCCCATTAACGTCCAATGTACGAAATTGCTGTTACAGATTTTTCCATTTTTCTCGCAAAATGTTTATTCTATCAAAAAAATAAAAGATACATCTTTTCTATAGTTTCAATGGATAAAGCTAAAAAACTTGTCGTATTGACTAAAAAACAGTGGCGTACCAGATTTTTTTGAAATAAGGTACCTGCGGTGGCCCCGATGCACGCCACTGGTGGAAATAAATTACATTTATTTTGACCAAACAATGCCACTTTATGAAATACTAATATACACCAAGTTTCATTACAATACCTCTAGGCGTTTTCCAGATTTTTGAAAAAAAAGTAATATTTGTTTAAATTTTAACACCCTGTATCTTGAAAAGGAAGCCGTTTAGGCCCCATGTTTGTATGAACTTTTTATCTTAGAATTGATCAAGGAATCGCCTCTTAAAGTTTGTCTACGTACTTAATTAACACCCTGTATATAATTTACAACTCGCGGGAGTCAGTTCTATCAATTCTTAGATATCTGGTTAATATATCGAAATCATATTTACATAATAACAAATGGTAATGCAAACCAGAAGATGCTCAGGCTAACGTCTATTGCACTCTGTGGTAAGTGTGTATACTACAGACACTCTCTAAGGCACTTTAGCTACAAAGTTCTGCATCATTGATGTTAAACAGTCATCTAGAGGCTACTGTAGCAGCCCGGAATCTGTATTTATAACTAGGACATTTTTACACGGTGCATGGGGCAATTAGTTGTATTGATAGGCACAATCTACAATTCTCGGGAAGCAGTTCTAGCAATGCTTCGATATCTGGTAGTTATATCATAAAGATATGTGATAGCGAATGCAAAATCCATTCCAGAATATGCTCAGGATGCAGTCTCTTGCACCCTCTGGTAACTGTAGATGCTCAAAATACTCTCTTAAAACGTTTAGCTTAAAAGTTCTGTATCTCTGATGTTAAAACGTCTTGTAGAGACTCCTTAAGCGCCTCGCAATTTGTATTGGTTCTTAGTAAATTGCTAGACGGTGAATGGCGCAATTAGGGGTGTTAATATATATAATTTACAACTCGCGGGAGGCAGTTCTAGCAATTCTTAGATATCTGGTTAATATATCGAAATCATATTTACATAATAACAAATGGTAATGCAAACCAGAAGATGCTCAGGCTAACGTCTATTGCACTCTGTGGTAAGTGTGTGTGCTACAAACACTCTCTAAGGCACTTTAGCTTGAAAGTTCTGCATCATTGATGTTAAACAGTCATCTAGAGGCTACTGTAGCAGCCCGGAATCTGTATTTATAACTAGGACATTTTTACACGGTGCATGGGGCAATTAGTGGTTTTGATATGGGCAATCTACAATATTCTCGGGAAGCAGTTCTAGCAATGCTTCGATATCTGGTAGTTATATCATAAGGATATGTGATAGCGAATGGAAAGTCCATTCCAGAAAATGCTCAGGATGCAGTCTCTTGCACCCTCTGGTAACTGTAGATGCTCAAAATACTCTCTTAAAACGTTTAGCTTAAAAGTTCTGTATCTCTGATGTTAAAACGTCTTGTAGAGACTCCTTAAGATCCTCGCAATTTGTATTGGTTTTTAGTAAATTGCTAGACGGTAAATGGCGCAATTAGGGGTGTTAATATATATAATTTACAACTCGCGGGAGGCAGTTCTAGCAATTCTTAGATATCTGGTTAATATATCGAAATCATATTTACATAATAACAAATGGTAATGCAAACCAGAAGATGCTCAGGCTAACGTCTATTGCACTCTGTGGTGTGTGTGCTATAAACACTCTGTAAGGCACTTTAGCTTCAAAGTTCTGCATCATTGATGTTAAACAGTCATCTAGAGGCTACTGTAGCAGCCCGGAATCTGTATTTATAACTAGGACATTTTTACACGGTGCATGGGGCAATTAGTGGTTTTGATATGGACAATCTACAATATTCTCGGGAAGCAGTTCTAGCAATGCTTCGATATCTGGTAGTTATATCATAAGGATATGTGATAGCGAATGGAAAGTCCATTCCAGAAAATGCTCAGGATGCAGTCTCTTGCACCCTCTGGTAACTGTAGATGCTCAAAATACTCTCTTAAAACGTTTAGCTTAAAAGTTCTGTATCTCTGATGTTAAAACGTCTTGTAGAGACTCCTTAAGCGCCTCGCAATTTGTATTGGTTCTTAGTAAATTGCTAGACGGTAAATGGCGCAATTAGGGGTGTTAATATATATAATTTACAACTCGCGGGAGGCAGTTCTAGCAATTCTTAGATATCTGGTTAATATATCGAAATCATATTTACATAATAACAAAAGGTAATGCAAACCAGAAGATGCTCAGGCTAACGTCTATTGCACTCTGTGGTAAGTGTGTGTGCTACAAACACTCTCTAAGGCACTTTAGCTTCAAAGTTCTGCATCATTGATGTTAAACAGTCATCTAGAGGCTACCGTAGCAGCCCGGAATCTGAATTTATAACTAGGACATTTTTACACGGTGCATGGGGCAATTAGTGGTTTTGATATGGACAATCTACAATATTCTCGGGAAGCAGTTCTAGCAATGCTTCGATATCTGGTAGTTATATCATAAGGATATGTGATAGCGAATGGAAGGTCCATTCCAGAAAATGCTCGGGATGCAGTCTCTTGCACCCTCTGGTAACTGTAGATGCTCAAAATACTCTCTTAAAACGTTTAGCTTAAAAGTTCTATATCTCTGATGTTAAAACGTCTTGTAGAGACTCCTTAAGCGCCTCGCAATTTGTATTGGTTCTTAGTAAATTGCTAGACGGTAAATGGCGCAATTAGGGGTGTTAATATATATAATTTACAACTCGCGGGAGGCAGTTCTAGCAATTCTTAGATATCTGGTTAATATATCGAAATCATATTTACATAATAACAAATGGTAATGCAAACCAGAAGATGCTCAGGCTAACGTCTATTGCACTCTGTGGTAAGTGTGTGTGCTACAAACACTCTCTAAGGCACTTTAGCTTCAAAGTTCTGCATCATTGATGTTAAACAGTCATCTAGAGGCTACTGTAGCAGCCCGGAATCTGAATTTATAACTAGGACATTTTTACACGGTGCATGGGGCAATTAGTGGTCAGAAAATTCATTGGAGGTTGGTCGTTTTTTCTTCCAGTGAAAAAAAGATAAGTTCTTGTTAGTTTTAATTGTTATTCGTTGATAACGAGGGCAGATTGTCCCTCGAAACGTTCGTTGTTAATATTTTCGTTATTTAATATTTTAATTTGCAGAGTGGCGAAATACCCATATAAGAAAATGAATTATGAATTCACGCCACAAAGAAGTTTCAGAGATTAGTGGTTTTGATATGGACAATCTACAATATTCTCGGGAAGCAGTTCTAGCAATGCTTCGATATCTGGTAGTTATATCATAAGGATATGTGATAGCGAATGGAAGGTCCATTCCAGAAAATGCTCAGGATGCAGTCTCTTGCACCCTCTGGTAACTGTAGATGCTCAAAATACTCTCTTAAAACGTTTAGCTTAAAAGTTCTATATCTCTGATGTTAAAACGTCTTGTAGAGACTCCTTAAGCGCCTCGCAATTTGTATTGGTTCTTAGTAAATTGCTAGACGGTAAATGGCGCAATTAAGGGTGTTAATATATATAATTTACATCGCGGGAGGCAGTTCTAGCAATTCTTAGATATCTGGTTAATATATCGAAATCATATTTACATAATAACAAATGGTAATGCAAACCAGAAGATGCTCAGGCTAACGTCTATTGCACTCTGTGGTAACTGTGTGTGCTACAAACACTCTCTAAGGCACTTTAGCTTCAAAGTTCTGCATCATTGATGTTAAACAGTCATCTATAGGCTACTGTAGCAGCCTGGAATCTGTATTTATAACTAGGAAATTTTTACACGGTGCATGGGCCAATTAGTTGTGTTGATATGCACAATCTACAATTCTCGGGAAGCAGTTCTAGCAATGCTTCGATATCTGGTAGTTATATCATAAGGATATGTGATAGCGAATGGAAAGTCCATTCCAGAAAATGCTCAGGATGCAGTCTCTTGCACCCTCTGGTAACTGTAGATGCTCAAAATACTCTCTTAAAACTTTTAGCTTCAAAGTTCTGCATTTCAGATTTTAAATCGTCTTGTAGAGACTCCTTAAGCGCCTCGCAATTTGTATTGGTTCTTAGTAAATTGCTAGACGGTAAATGGCGCAATTAGGGGTGTTAATATATATAATTTACAACTCGCGGGAGGCAGTTCTAGCAATTCTTAGATATCTGGTTAATATATCGAAATCATATTTACATAATAACAAATGGTAATGCAAACCAGAAGATGCTCAGGCTAACGTCTATTGCACTCTGTGGTAAGTGTGTGTGCTACAAACACTCTCTAAGGCACTTTAGCTTCAAAGTTCTGCATCATTGATGTTAAACAGTCATCTAGAGGCTACTGTAGCAGCCCGGAATCTGTATTTATAACTAGGACATTTTTACACGGTGCATGGGGTAATTAGTGGTTTTGATATGGACAATCTACAATATTCTCGGGAAGCAGTTCTAGCAATGCTTCGATATCTGGTAGTTATATCATAAGGATATGTGATAGCGAATGGAAAGTCCATTCCAGAAAATGCTCAGGATGCAGTCTCTTGCACCCTCTGGTAACTGTAGATGCTCAAAATACTCTCTTAAAACGTTTAGCTTAAAAGTTCTATATCTCTGATGTTAAAACGTCTTGTAGAGACTCCTTAAGCGCCTCGCAATTTGTATTGGTTCTTAGTAAATTGCTAGACGGTAAATGGCGCAATTAGGGGTGTTAATATATATAATTTACAACTCGCGGGAGGCAGTTCTAGCAATTCTTAGATATCTGGTTAATATATCGAAATCATATTTACATAATAACAAATGGTAATGCAAACAGAAGATGCTCAGGCTAACGTCTATTGCACTCTGTGGTAAGTGTGTGTGCTACAAACACTCTCTAAGGCACTTTAGCTTCAAAGTTCTGCATCATTGATGTTAAACAGTCATCTAGAGGCTACTGTAGCAGCCCGGAATCTGAATTTATAACTAGGACATTTTTACACGGTGCATGGGGCAATTAGTGGTCAGAAAATTCATGGAGGTTGGTCGTTTTTTCTTCCAGTGAAAAAAAGATAAGTTCTTGTTAGTTTTAATTGTTATTCGTTGATAACGAGGGCAGATTGTCCTCGAAACGTTCGTTGTTAATATTTTCGTTATTTAATATTTTAATTTGCAGAGTGGCGAAATACCCATATAAGAAAATGAATTATGAATTCACGCCACAAAGAAGTTTCAGAGATTAGTGGTTTTGATATGGACAATCTACAATATTCTCGGGAAGCAGTTCTAGCAATGCTTCGATATCTGGTAGTTATATCATAAGGATATGTGATAGCGAATGGAAGGTCCATTCCAGAAAATGCTCAGGATGCAGTCTCTTGCACCCTCTGGTAACTGTAGATGCTCAAAAATACTCTCTTAAAACGTTTAGCTTAAAAGTTCTATATCTCTGATGTTAAAACGTCTTGTAGAGACTCCTTAAGCGCCTCGCAATTTGTATTGGTTCTTAGTAAATTGCTAGACGGTAAATGGCGCAATTAAGGGTGTTAATATATATAATTTAAACTCGCGGGAGGCAGTTCTAGCAATTCTTAGATATCTGGTTAATATATCGAAATCATATTTACATAATAACAAATGGTAATGCAAACCAGAAGATGCTCAGGCTAACGTCTATTGCACTCTGTGGTAAGTGTGTGTGCTACAAACACTCTCTAAGGCACTTTAGATTCAAAGTTCTGCATCATTGATGTTAAACAGTCATCTAGAGGCTACTGTAGCAGCCCGGAATCTGTATTTATAACTAGGAAATTTTTACACGGTGCATGGGGCAATTAGTTGTGTTGATATGGACAATCTACAATATTCTCGGGAAGCAGTTCTAGCAATGCTTCGATATCTGGTAGTTATATCATAAGGATATGTTGATAGCGAATGGAAAATCCATTCCAGAAAATGCTCAGGATGCAGTCTCTTGCACCCTCTGGTAACTGTAGATGCTCAAAATACTCTCTTAAAACGTTTAGCTTAAAAGTTCTGTATCTCTGATGTTAAAACGTCTTGTAGAGACTCCTTAAGCGCCTCGCAATTTGTATTGGTTCTTAGTAAATTGCTAGACGGTGAATGGCGCAATTAGGGGTGTTAATATATATAATTTACAACTCGCGGGAGGCAGTTCTAGCAATTCTTAGATATCTGGTTAATATATCGAAATCATATTTACATAATAACAAATGGTAATGCAAACCAGAAGATGCTCAGGCTAACGTCTATTGCACTCTGTGGTAAGTGTGTGTGCTACAAACACTCTCTAAGGCACTTTAGCTTCAAAGTTCTGCATCATTGATGTTAAACAGTCATCTAGAGGCTACTGTAGCAGCACGGAATCTGTATTTATAACTAGGAAATTTTTACACGGTGCATGGGGCAATTAGTTGTGTTGATATTCACAATCTACAGTTCTCGGGAAGCAGTTCTAGCAATGCTTCGATATCTGGTAGTTATATCATAGGATATGTGATAGCGAATGGAAAATCCATTCCAGAAAATGCCCAGGATGCAGTCTCTTGCACCTTCTGGTGACTGTAGATGCTCAAAATACTCTCTTAAAACGTTTAGCTTAAAAGTTCTGGATCTCTGATGTTAAAACGTCTTGTAGAGACTCGTTAAGCGCCTCGCAATTTGTATTGGTCCTTAGTAAATTGCTAGACGGTGCATTGCGCAATTAGGGGTGTTAATATACAGGGTGTTAATTAAGTACGTAGACAAACTTTAAAGGGTGATTTCTTGATCAATTCTAAGATAAAAAGTTACTACAAACATGGGACCTAAACGGCTTCGTTTTTCGAGATACTGGGTGTTGAAGTTTAAACAAAAACAGTTTTTTTTCAAAAATTTGGAAAACGGATAGAGGTATTCTAATGAAACTTGGTGTAGGTTAGTATTTCAGAAAGTGGCATTGTTCAGTCAAAATAAATTTAATTTATTTCCACCAGTGGCGTGCATCGGGGCGATCTCAGTTACATTATTTTAGAAAAATCTGATACGCCACTGTTTTGTAGAAAAAAGTTTTTAGCTATTGTAAGATTGTGTTTTATTAAATAACATTTTTTAAAAGCTTCCTTAAACTGTATTTTGAAAACGAAGCCGTTTAGGTCCCATTAACGTCCAATGTACGAAATTGCTGTTACAGATTTTTCCATTTTTCTCGCAAAATGTTTATTCTATCAAAAAAATAAAAGATACATCTTTTCTATAGTTTCAATGGATAAAGCTAAAAAACTTGTCGTATTGACTAAAAAACAGTGGCGTACCAGATTTTTTTGAAATAAGGTACCTGCGGTGGCCCCGATGCACGCCACTGGTGGAAATAAATTACATTTATTTTGACCAAACAATGCCACTTTATGAAATACTAATATACACCAAGTTTCATTACAATACCTCTAGGCGTTTTCCAGATTTTTGAAAAAAAAGTAATATTTGTTTAAATTTTAACACCCTGTATCTTGAAAAGGAAGCCGTTTAGGCCCCATGTTTGTATGAACTTTTTATCTTAGAATTGATCAAGGAATCGCCTCTTAAAGTTTGTCTACGTACTTAATTAACACCCTGTATATAATTTACAACTCGCGGGAGTCAGTTCTATCAATTCTTAGATATCTGGTTAATATATCGAAATCATATTTACATAATAACAAATGGTAATGCAAACCAGAAGATGCTCAGGCTAACGTCTATTGCACTCTGTGGTAAGTGTGTATACTACAGACACTCTCTAAGGCACTTTAGCTACAAAGTTCTGCATCATTGATGTTAAACAGTCATCTAGAGGCTACTGTAGCAGCCCGGAATCTGTATTTATAACTAGGACATTTTTACACGGTGCATGGGGCAATTAGTTGTATTGATAGGCACAATCTACAATTCTCGGGAAGCAGTTCTAGCAATGCTTCGATATCTGGTAGTTATATCATAAGGATATGTGATAGCGAATGGAAAGTCCATTCCAGAAAATACTCAGGATGCAGTCTCTTGCACCCTCTGGTAACTGTAGATGCTCAAAATACTCTCTTAAAACGTTTAGCTTAAAAGTTCTGTATCTCTGATGTTAAAACGTCTTGTAGAGACTCCTTAAGATCCTCGCAATTTGTATTGGTTTTTAGTAAATTGCTAGACGGTAAATGGCGCAATTAGGGGTGTTAATATATATAATTTACAACTCGCGGGAGGCAGTTCTAGCAATTCTTAGATATCTGGTTAATATATCGAAATCATATTTACATAATAACAAATGGTAATGCAAACCAGAAGATGCTCAGGCTAACGTCTATTGCACTCTGTGGTGTGTGTGCTATAAACACTCTGTAAGGCACTTTAGCTTCAAAGTTCTGCATCATTGATGTTAAACAGTCATCTAGAGGCTACTGTAGCAGCCCGGAATCTGTATTTATAACTAGGACATTTTTACACGGTGCATGGGGCAATTAGTGGTTTTGATATGGACAATCTACAATATTCTCGGGAAGCAGTTCTAGCAATGCTTCGATATCTGGTAGTTATATCATAAGGATATGTGATAGCGAATGGAAAGTCCATTCCAGAAAATGCTCAGGATGCAGTCTCTTGCACCCTCTGGTAACTGTAGATGCTCAAAATACTCTCTTAAAACGTTTAGCTTAAAAGTTCTGTATCTCTGATGTTAAAACGTCTTGTAGAGACTCCTTAAGCGCCTCGCAATTTGTATTGGTTCTTAGTAAATTGCTAGACGGTAAATGGCGCAATTAGGGGTGTTAATATATATAATTTACAACTCGCGGGAGGCAGTTCTAGCAATTCTTAGATATCTGGTTAATATATCGAAATCATATTTACATAATAACAAAAGGTAATGCAAACCAGAAGATGCTCAGGCTAACGTCTATTGCACTCTGTGGTAAGTGTGTGTGCTACAAACACTCTCTAAGGCACTTTAGCTTCAAAGTTCTGCATCATTGATGTTAAACAGTCATCTAGAGGCTACCGTAGCAGCCCGGAATCTGAATTTATAACTAGGACATTTTTACACGGTGCATGGGGCAATTAGTGGTTTTGATATGGACAATCTACAATATTCTCGGGAAGCAGTTCTAGCAATGCTTCGATATCTGGTAGTTATATCATAAGGATATGTGATAGCGAATGGAAGGTCCATTCCAGAAAATGCTCAGGATGCAGTCTCTTGCACCCTCTGGTAACTGTAGATGCTCAAAATACTCTCTTAAAACGTTTAGCTTAAAAGTTCTATATCTCTGATGTTAAAACGTCTTGTAGAGACTCCTTAAGCGCCTCGCAATTTGTATTGGTTCTTAGTAAATTGCTAGACGGTAAATGGCGCAATTAAGGGTGTTAATATATATAATTTACATCGCGGGAGGCAGTTCTAGCAATTCTTAGATATCTGGTTAATATATCGAAATCATATTTACATAATAACAAATGGTAATGCAAACCAGAAGATGCTCAGGCTAACGTCTATTGCACTCTGTGGTAACTGTGTGTGCTACAAACACTCTCTAAGGCACTTTAGCTTCAAAGTTCTGCATCATTGATGTTAAACAGTCATCTATAGGCTACTGTAGCAGCCTGGAATCTGTATTTATAACTAGGAAATTTTTACACGGTGCATGGGCCAATTAGTTGTGTTGATATGCACAATCTACAATTCTCGGGAAGCAGTTCTAGCAATGCTTCGATATCTGGTAGTTATATCATAAGGATATGTGATAGCGAATGGAAAGTCCATTCCAGAAAATGCTCAGGATGCAGTCTCTTGCACCCTCTGGTAACTGTAGATGCTCAAAATACTCTCTTAAAACTTTTAGCTTCAAAGTTCTGCATTTCAGATTTTAAAACGTCTTGTAGAGACTCCTTAAGCGCCTCGCAATTTGTATTGGTTCTTAGTAAATTGCTAGACGGTAAATGGCGCAATTAGGGGTGTTAATATATATAATTTACAACTCGCGGGAGGCAGTTCTAGCAATTCTTAGATATCTGGTTAATATATCGAAATCATATTTACATAATAACAAATGGTAATGCAAACCAGAAGATGCTCAGGCTAACGTCTATTGCACTCTGTGGTAAGTGTGTGTGCTACAAACACTCTCTAAGGCACTTTAGCTTCAAAGTTCTGCATCATTGATGTTAAACAGTCATCTAGAGGCTACTGTAGCAGCCCGGAATCTGAATTTATAACTAGGACATTTTTACACGGTGCATGGGGCAATTAGTGGTTTTGATATGGACAATCTACAATATTCTCGGGAAGCAGTTCTAGCAATGCTTCGATATCTGGTAGTTATATCATAAGGATATGTGATAGCGAATGGAAGGTCCATTCCAGAAAATGCTCAGGATGCAGTCTCTTGCACCCTCTGGTAACTGTAGATGCTCAAAATACTCTCTTAAAACGTTTAGCTTAAAAGTTCTATATCTCTGATGTTAAAACGTCTTGTAGAGACTCCTTAAGCGCCTCGCAATTTGTATTGGTTCTTAGTAAATTGCTAGACGGTAAATGGCGCAATTAGGGGTGTTAATATATATAATTTACATCGCGGGAGGCAGTTCTAGCAATTCTTAGATATCTGGTTAATATATCGAAATCATATTTACATAATAACAAATGGTAATGCAAACCAGAAGATGCTCAGGCTAACGTCTATTGCACTCTGTGGTAAGTGTGTGTGCTACAAACACTCTCTAAGGCACTTTAGCTTCAAAGTTCTGCATCATTGATGTTAAACAGTCATCTAGAGGCTACTGTAGCAGCCTGGAATCTGTATTTATAACTAGGAAATTTTTACACGGTGCATGGGCCAATTAGTTGTGTTGATATGCACAATCTACAATTCTCGGGAAGCAGTTCTAGCAACGCTTCGATATCTGGTAGTTATATCATAAAAATATGTGATAGCGAATGGAAAATCCATTCCAGAAAATGCTCAGGATGCAGTCTCTTGCACCCTCTGGTAACTGTAGATGCTCAAAATACTCTCTTAAAACGTTTAGCTTAAAAGTTCTGTATCTCTGATGTTAAAACGTCTTGTAGAGACTCCTTAAGCGCCTCGCAATTTGTATTGGTTCTTAGTAAATTGCTAGACGGTGAATGGCGCAATTAGGGGTGTTAATATATATAATTTACAACTCGCGGGAGGCAGTTCTAGCAATTCTTAGATATCTGGTTAATATATCGAAATCATATTTACATAATAACAAATGGTAATGCAAACCAGAAGATGCTCAGGCTAACGTCTATTGCACTCTGTGGTAAGTGTGTGGGCTACAAACACTCTCTAAGGCACTTTAGCTTCAAAGTTCTGCATCATTGATGTTAAACAGTCATCTAGAGGCTACTGTAGCAGCCCGGAATCTGTATTTATAACTAGGACATTTTTACACGGTGCATGGGGTAATTAGTGGTTTTGATATGGACAATCTACAATATTCTCGGGAAGCAGTTCTAGCAATGCTTCGATATCTGGTAGTTATATCATAAGGATATGTGATAGCGAATGGAAAGTCCATTCCAGAAAATGCTCAGGATGCAGTCTCTTGCACCCTCTGGTAACTGTAGATGCTCAAAATACTCTCTTAAAACGTTTAGCTTAAAAGTTCTATATCTCTGATGTTAAAACGTCTTGTAGAGACTCCTTAAGCGCCTCGCAATTTGTATTGGTTCTTAGTAAATTGCTAGACGGTAAATGGCGCAATTAGGGGTGTTAATATATATAATTTACAACTCGCGGGAGGCAGTTCTAGCAATTCTTAGATATCTGGTTAATATATCGAAATCATATTTACATAATAACAAATAGTAATGCAAACCAGAAGATGCTCAGGCTAAAGTCTATTGCACTCTGTGGTAAGTGTGTGTGCTACAAACACTCTCTAAGGCACTTTAGCTTCAAAGTTCTGCATCATTGATGTTAAACAGTCATCTAGAGGCTACTGTAGCAGCCCGGAATCTGTATTTATAACTAGGAAATTTTTACACGGTGCATGGGGCTATTAGTTGTGTTGATATTCACAATCTACAATTCTCGGGAAGCAGTTCTAGCAATGCTTCGATATCTGGTAGTTATATCATAAGGATATGTGATAGCGAATGGAAAGTACATTCCAGAAAATGCTCAGGATGCAGTCTCTTGCACCCTCTGGTAACTGTAGATGCTCAAAATACTCTCTTAAAACGTTTAGCTTAAAAGTTCTATATCTCTGATGTTAAAACGTCTTGTAGAGACTCCTTAAGCGCCTCGCAATTTGTATTGGTTCTTAGTAAATTGCTAGACGGTAAATGGCGCAATTAGGGGTGTTAATATATATAATTTACAACTCGCGGGAGGCAGTTCTAGCAATTCTTAGATATCTGGTTAATATATCGAAATCATATTTACATAATAACAAATGGTAATGCAAACCAGAAGATGCTCAGGCTAACGTCTATTGCATTCTGTGGTAAGTGCGTGTGCTACAAACACTCTCTAAGGCACTTTAGCTTCAAAGTTCTGCATCATTGATGTTAAACAGTTATCTAGAGGCTACTGTAGCAGCCCGGAATTTGTATTTATAACTAGGAAATTTTTACACGGTGCATGGGCCAATTAGTTGTGTTGATATGCACAATCTACAATTCTCGGGAAGCAGTTCTAGCAATGCTTCGATATCTGGTAGTTATATCATAAAGATATGTGATAGCGAATGGAAAATCCATTCCAGAAAATGCTCAGGATGCAGTCTCTTGCACCCTCTGGTAACTGTAGATGCTCAAAATACTCTCTTAAAACGTTTAGCTTAAAAGTTCTGTATCTCTGATGTTAAAACGTCTTGTAGAGACTCCTTAAGCGCCTCGCAATTTGTATTGGTTCTTAGTAAATTGCTAGACGGTGAATGGCGCAATTAGGGGTGTTAATATATATCATTTACAACTCGCGGGAGGCAGTTCTAGCAATTCTTAGATATCTGGTTAATATATCGAAATCATATTTACATAATAACAAATGGTAATGCAAACCAGAAGATGCTCAGGCTAACGTCTATTGCACTCTGTGGTAAGTGTGTGTGCTACAAACACTCTCTAAGGCACTTTAGCTTCAAAGTTCTGCATCATTGATGTTAAACAGTCATCTAGAGGCTACTGTAGCAGCCCGGAATCTGTATTTATAACTAGGACATTTTTACACGGTGCATGGGGCAATTAGTGGTTTTGATATGGGCAATCTACAATATTCTCGGGAAGCAGTTCTAGCAATGCTTCGATATCTGGTAGTTATATCATAAGGATATGTGATAGCGAATGGAAAGTCCATTCCAGAAAATGCTCAGGATGCAGTCTCTTGCACCCTCTGGTAACTGTAGATGCTTAAAATACTCTCTTAAAACGTTTAGCTTAAAAGTTCTGTATCTCTGATGTTAAAACGTCTTGTAGAGACTCCTTAAGATCCTCGCAATTTGTATTGGTTTTTAGTAAATTGCTAGACGGTAAATGGCGCAATTAGGGGTGTTAATATATATAATTTACAACTCGCGGGAGGCAGTTCTAGCAATTCTTAGATATCTGGTTAATATATCGAAATCATATTTACATAATAACAAATGGTAATGCAAACCAGAAGATGCTCAGGCTAACGTCTATTGCACTCTGTGGTGTGTGTGCTATAAACACTCTGTAAGGCACTTTAGCTTCAAAGTTCTGCATCATTGATGTTAAACAGTCATCTAGAGGCTACTGTAGCAGCCCGGAATTTGTATTTATAACTAGGACATTTTTACACGGTGCATGGGGCAATTAGTGGTTTTGATATGGACAATATACAATATTCTCGGTAAGCAGTTCTAGCAATGCTTCGATATCTGGTAGTTATATCATAAGGATATGTGATAGCGAATGGAAAGTCCATTCCAGAAAATGCTCAGGATGCAGTCTCTTGCACCCTCTGGTAACTGTAGATGCTCAAAATACTCTCTTAAAACGTTTAGCTTAAAAGTTCTGTATCTCTGATGTTAAAACGTCTTGTAGAGACTCCTTAAGCGCCTCGCAATTTGTATTGGTTCTTAGTAAATTGCTAGACGGTGAATGGCGCAATTAGGGGTGTTAATATATATAATTTACAACTCGCGGGAGGCAGTTCTAGCAATTCTTAGATATCTGGTTAATATATCGAAATCATATTTACATAATAACAAATGGTAATGCAAACCAGAAAATGCTCAGGCTAACGTCTATTGCACTCTATGGTAACTGTGTGTGCTACAAACACTCTCTAAGGCACTTTAGCTTCAAAGTTCTGCATCATTGATGTTAAACAGTCATCTATAGGCTACTGTAGCAGCCTGGAATCTGTATTTATAACTAGGAAATTTTTACACGGTGCATGGGCTAATTAGTTGTGTTGATATGCACAATCTACAATTCTCGGGAAGCAGTTCTAGCAATGCTTCGATATCTGGTAGTTATATCATAAGGATATGTGATAGCGAATGGAAAGTCCATTCCAGAAAATGCTCAGGATGCAGTCTCTTGCACCCTCTGGTAACTGTAGATGCTCAAAATACTCTCTTAAAACTTTTAGCTTCAAAGTTCTGCATTTCAGATTTTAAAACGTCTTGTAGAGACTCCTTAAGCGCCTCGCAATTTGTATTGGTTCTTAGTAAATTGCTAGACGGTGAATGGCGCAATTAGGGGTGTTAATATATATAATTTACAACTCGCGGGAGGCAGTTCTAGCAATTCTTAGATATCTGGTTAATATATCGAAATCATATTTACATAATAACAAATGGTAATGCAAACCAGAAGATGCTCAGGCTAACGTCTATTGCACTCTGTGGTAAGTGTGTGTGCTACAAACACTCTCTAAGGCACTTTAGCTTCAAAGTTCTGCATCATTGATGTTATACAGTCATCTAGAGGCTACTGTAGCAGCCCGGAATCTGTATTTATAACTAGGACATTTTTACATTGTGCATGGGGCAATTAGTGGTTTTGATATGGACAATCTACAATATTCTCGGGAAGCAGTTCTAGCAATGCTTCGATATCTGGTAGTTATATCATAAGGATATGTGATAGCGAATGGAAAATCCATTCCAGAAAATGCTCAGGATGCAGTCTCTTGCACCCTCTGGTAACTGTAGATGCTCAAAATACTCTCTTAAAACGTTTAGCTTAAAAGTTCTATATCTCTGATGTTAAAACGTCTTGTAGAGACTCCTTAAGCGCCTCGCAATTTGTATTGGTTTTTAGTAAATTGCTAGACGGTAAATGGCGCAATTAGGGGTGTTAATATATATAATTTACAACTCGCGGGAGGCAGTTCTAGCAATTCTTAGATATCTGGTTAATATATCGAAATCATATTTACATAATAACAAATGGTAATGCAAACCAGAAGATGCTCAGGCTAACGTCTATTGCACTCTGTGGTGTGTGTGCTATAAACACTCTCTAAGGCACTTTAGCTTCAAAGTTCTGCATCATTGATGTTAAACAGTCATCTAGAGGCTACTGTAGCAGCCCGGAATCTGTATTTATAACTAGGACATTTTTACATGGTGCATGGGGCAATTAGTGGTTTTGATATGGACAATCTACAATATTCTCGGGAAGCAGTTCTAGCAATGCTTCGATATCTGGTAGTTATATCATAAGGATATGTGATAGCGAATGGAAAGTGCATTCCAGAAAATGCTCAGGATGCAGTCTCTTGCACCCTCTGGTAACTGTAGATGCTCAAAATACTCTCTTAAAACGTTTAGCTTAAAAGTTCTGTATCTCTGATGTTAAAACGTCTTGTAGAGACTCCTTAAGCGCCTCGCAATTTGTATTGGTTCTTAGTAAATTGCTAGACGGTGAATGGCGCAATTAGGGGTGTTAATATATATAATTTACAACTCGCGGGAGGCAGTTCTAGCAATTCTTAGATATCTGGTTAATATATCGAAATCATATTTACATAATAACAAATGGTAATGCAAACCAGAAGATGCTCAGGCTAACGTCTATTGCACTCTGTGGTAAGTGTGTGTGCTACAAACACTCTCTAAGGCACTTTAGCTTCAAAGTTCTGCATCATTGATGTTAAACAGTCATCTAGAGGCTACTGTAGCAGCCCGGAATCTGTATTTATAACTAGGACATTTTTACACGGTGCATGGGGCAATTAGTGGTTTTGATATGGACAATCTACAATATTCTCGGGAAGCAGTTCTAGCAATGCTTCGATAACTGGTAGTTATATCATAAGGATATGTGATAGCGAATGGAAAGTCCATTCCAGAAAATGCTCAGGATGCAGTCTCTTGCACCCTCTGGTAACTGTAGATGCTCAAAATACTCTCTTAAAACGTTTAGCTTAAAAGTTCTATATCTCTGATGTTAAAACGTCTTGTAGAGACTCCTTAAGCGCCTCGCAATTTGTATTGGTTCTTAGTAAATTGCTAGACGGTAAATGGCGCAATTAGGGGTGTTAATATATATAATTTACAACTCGCGGGAGGCAGTTCTAGCAATTCTTAGATATCTGGTTAATATATCGAAATCATATTTACATAATAACAAATAGTAATGCAAACCAGAAGATGCTCAGGCTAACGTCTATTGCACTCTGTGGTAAGTGTGTGTGCTACAAACACTCTCTAAGGCACTTTAGCTTCAAAGTTCTGCATCATTGATGTTAAACAGTCATCTAGAGGCTACTGTAGCAGCCCGGAATCTGTATTTATAACTAGGAAATTTTTACACGGTGCATGGGGCTATTAGTTGTGTTGATATTCACAATCTACAATTCTCGGGAAGCAGTTCTAGCAATGCTTCGATATCTGGTAGTTATATCATAAGGATATGTGATAGCGAATGGAAAATCCATTCCAGAAAATGCTCAGGATGCAGTCTCTTGCACCCTCTGGTAACAGTAGATGCTCAAAATACCCTCTTAAAACGTTTAGCTTAAAAGTTCTATATCTCTGATGTTAAAACGTCTTGTAGAGACTCCTTAAGCGCCTCGCAATTTGTATTGGTTCTTAGTAAATTGCTAGACGGTGAATGGCGCAATTAGGGGTGTTAATATATATAATTTACAACTCGCGGGAGGCAGTTCTAGCAATTCTTAGATATCTGGTTAATATATCGAAATCATATTTACATAATAACAAATGGTAATGCAAACCAGAAGATGCTCAGGCTAACGTCTATTGCACTCTGTGGTAAGTGTGTGTGCTACAAACACTCTCTAAGGCACTTTAGCTTCAAAGTTCTGCATCATTGATGTTATACAGTCATCTAGAGGCTACTGTAGCAGCCCGGAATCTGTATTTATAACTAGGACATTTTTACATTGTGCATGGGGCAATTAGTGGTTTTGATATGGACAATCTACAATATTCTCGGGAAGCAGTTCTAGCAATGCTTCGATATCTGGTAGTTATATCATAAGGATATGTGATAGCGAATGGAAAATCCATTCCAGAAAATGCTCAGGATGCAGTCTCTTGCACCCTCTGGTAACTGTAGATGCTCAAAATACTCTCTTAAAACGTTTAGCTTAAAAGTTCTATATCTCTGATGTTAAAACGTCTTGTAGAGACTCCTTAAGCGCCTCGCAATTTGTATTGGTTTTTAGTAAATTGCTAGACGGTAAATGGCGCAATTAGGGGTGTTAATATATATAATTTACAACTCGCGGGAGGCAGTTCTAGCAATTCTTAGATATCTGGTTAATATATCGAAATCATATTTACATAATAACAAATGGTAATGCAAACCAGAAGATGCTCAGGCTAACGTCTATTGCACTCTGTGGTGTGTGTGCTATAAACACTCTCTAAGGCACTTTAGCTTCAAAGTTCTGCATCATTGATGTTAAACAGTCATCTAGAGGCTACTGTAGCAGCCCGGAATCTGTATTTATAACTAGGACATTTTTACATGGTGCATGGGGCAATTAGTGGTTTTGATATGGACAATCTACAATATTCTCGGGAAGCAGTTCTAGCAATGCTTCGATATCTGGTAGTTATATCATAAGGATATGTGATAGCGAATGGAAAGTGCATTCCAGAAAATGCTCAGGATGCAGTCTCTTGCACCCTCTGGTAACTGTAGATGCTCAAAATACTCTCTTAAAACGTTTAGCTTAAAAGTTCTGTATCTCTGATGTTAAAACGTCTTGTAGAGACTCCTTAAGCGCCTCGCAATTTGTATTGGTTCTTAGTAAATTGCTAGACGGTGAATGGCGCAATTAGGGGTGTTAATATATATAATTTACAACTCGCGGGAGGCAGTTCTAGCAATTCTTAGATATCTGGTTAATATATCGAAATCATATTTACATAATAACAAATGGTAATGCAAACCAGAAGATGCTCAGGCTAACGTCTATTGCACTCTGTGGTAAGTGTGTGTGCTACAAACACTCTCTAAGGCACTTTAGCTTCAAAGTTCTGCATCATTGATGTTAAACAGTCATCTAGAGGCTACTGTAGCAGCCCGGAATCTGTATTTATAACTAGGACATTTTTACACGGTGCATGGGGCAATTAGTGGTTTTGATATGGACAATCTACAATATTCTCGGGAAGCAGTTCTAGCAATGCTTCGATATCTGGTAGTTATATCATAAGGATATGTGATAGCGAATGGAAAGTCCATTCCAGAAAATGCTCAGGATGCAGTCTCTTGCACCCTCTGGTAACTGTAGATGCTCAAAATACTCTCTTAAAACGTTTAGCTTAAAAGTTCTATATCTCTGATGTTAAAACGTCTTGTAGAGACTCCTAAGCGCCTCGCAATTTGTATTGGTTCTTAGTAAATTGCTAGACGGTAAATGGCGCAATTAGGGGTGTTAATATATATAATTTACAACTCGCGGGAGGCAGTTCTAGCAATTCTTAGATATCTGGTTAATATATCGAAATCATATTTACATAATAACAAATAGTAATGCAAACCAGAAGATGCTCAGGCTAACGTCTATTGCACTCTGTGGTAAGTGTGTGTGCTACAAACACTCTCTAAGGCACTTTAGCTTCAAAGTTCTGCATCATTGATGTTAAACAGTCATCTAGAGGCTACTGTAGCAGCCCGGAATCTGTATTTATAACTAGGAAATTTTTACACGGTGCATGGGGCTATTAGTTGTGTTGATATTCACAATCTACAATTCTCGGGAAGCAGTTCTAGCAATGCTTCGATAACTGGTAGTTATATCATAAGGATATGTGATAGCGAATGGAAAGTCCATTCCAGAAAATGCTCAGGATGCAGTCTCTTGCACCCTCTGGTAACTGTAGATGCTCAAAATACTCTCTTAAAACGTTTAGCTTAAAAGTTCTATATCTCTGATGTTAAAACGTCTTGTAGAGACTCCTTAAGCGCCTCGCAATTTGTATTGGTTATTAGTAAATTGCTAGACGGTGAATGGCGCAATTAGGGGTGTTAATATATATAATTTACAACTCGCGGGAGGCAGTTCTAGCAATTCTTAGATATCTGGTTAATATATCGAAATCATATTTACATAATAACAAATGGTAATGCAAACCAGAAGATGCTCAGGCTAACGTCTATTGCACTCTGTGGTAAGTGTGTGTGCTACAAACACTCTCTAATACACTTTAGCTTCAAAGGTTGCATCATTGATGTTAAACAGTCATCTAGAGGCTACTGTAGCAGCCCGGAATCTGTATTTATAACTAGGAAATTTTTACACGGTGCATGGGGCAATTAGTTGTGTTGATATTCACAATCTACAATTCTCGGGACGCAGTTCTAGCAATGCTTCGATATCTGGTAGTTATATCATAGGATATGTGATAGCGAATGGAAAATCCATTCCAGAAAATGCTCAGGATCCAGTCTCTTGCACTCTCTGGTAACTGTAGATGCTCAAGATACTCTCTTAAAACGTTTAGCTTAAAAATTCTATATCTCTGATGTTAAAACGTCTTGTAGAAACTCCTTAAGCGCCTCGCAATTTGTATTGGTTTTTAGTAAATTGCTAGACCGTAAATGACGCAATTAGGGGTGTTAATATATATAATTTACAACTCGCGGGAGGCAGTTCTAGCAATTCTTAGATATCTGGTTAATATGTCGAAATCATATTTACATAATAACAAATGGTAATGCAAACCAGAAGATGCTCAGGCTAACGTCTATTGCACTCTGTGGTAAGTGTGTGTGCTACAAACACTCTCTAAGGCACTTTAGCTTCAAAGTTCTGCATCATTGATGTTAAACAGTCATCTAGAGGCTACTGTAGCAGCCCGGAATCTGTATTTATAACTAGGACATTTTTACACGGTGCATGGGGCAATTAGTTGTGTTGATATGCACAATCTACAATTCTCGGGAAGCAGTTCTAGCAATGCTTCGATATCTGGTAGTTATATCATAAAGATATGTGATAGCGAATGGAAAATCCATTCCAGAATATGCTCAGGATGCAGTCTCTTGCACCCTCTGGTAACTGTAGATGCTCAAAATACTCTCTTAAAACGTTTAGCTTAAAAGTTTTGTATCTCTGATGTTAAAACGTCTTGTAGAGACTCCTTAAGCGCCTCGCAATTTGTATTGGTTCTTAGTAAATTGCTAGACGGTGAATAGCGCAATTAGGGGTGTTAATATATATAATTTACAACTCGCGGGAGGCAGTTCTAGCAATTCTTAGATATCTGGTTAATATATCGAAATCATATTTACATAATAACAAATGGTAATGCAAACCAGAAGATGCTCAGGCTAACGTCTATTGCACTCTGTGGTAAGTGTGTGTGCTACAAACACTCTCTAAGACACTTTAGCTTTAAAGTTCTGCATCATTGATGTTAAACAGTCATCTAGAGGCTACTGTAGCAGCCCGGAATCTGTATTTATAACTAGGACATTTTTACATGGTGCATGGGGCAATTAGTGGTTTTGATATGGACAATCTACAATATTCTCGGGAAGCAGTTCTAGCAATGCTTCGATATCTGGTAGTTATATCATAAGGATATGTGATAGCGAATGGAAAGTGCATTCCAGAAAATGCTCAGGATGCAGTCTCTTGCACCCTCTGGTAACTGTAGATGCTCAAAATACTCTCTTAAAACGTTTAGCTTAAAAGTTCTGTATCTCTGATGTTAAAACGTCTTGTAGAGACTCCTTAAGCGCCTCGCAATTTGTATTGGTTCTTAGTAAATTGCTAGACGGTGAATGGCGCAATTAGGGGTGTTAATATATATAATTTACAACTCGCGGGAGGCAGTTCTAGCAATTCTTAGATATCTGGTTAATATATCGAAATCATATTTACATAATAACAAATGGTAATGCAAACCAGAAGATGCTCAGGCTAACGTCTATTGCACTCTGTGGTAAGTGTGTGTGCTACAAACACTCTCTAAGGCACTTTAGCTTCAAAGTTCTGCATCATTGATGTTTATAAACAGTCATGAGGCTACTGTAGCAGCCCGGAATCTGTATTTATAACTAGGACATTTTTACACGGTGCATGG
>CALNHX010008468.1:27360-60271 GCA_940337035.1 Agriotes lineatus | reverse complement strand
TCACACTTCGCATCAACAGCTGCAAAATTATTAAAAGACAAATTTCCTATAATGCATTAAAATTGTATAAATACAAACACTATTAAACATAAAATTTCGGATCACTCTACTACGCCTTATAGTGATAAAATAAACCTTTTAGGCAAAACGAACATCCAAATATCAACTTCCCATAAGTCTGAACTGGATGACCCTAGGTAGTGGTATGTGACCAGCGGGTCATTATCCACCCACTCAAGTTTTTTGCTCATTTACTTATTCATATATGAAATAATTGCTGTTTTTTAATAAGGCCATAAATTGGGCTTTTATGAATGGACAACTGAAAAGAAACTAAAAGTAATGGTATGCATTTAATTGAAAGAAATTAATATTCAAATGAATAGTCTTCATAGTATAAGCAAAAAAATCAATGTTTGCACTAATAATGTTTTTTCTTGCATTTAATTTCCATTAGAGCCATCCATTAAACATATAGTATTTATGTTGTTTTTAAGCCAAAACAAATAAAAACAAAATGTAAAAAAAACGTGGGTAGGTTATTAAGAACCTGCGGGTTGAAATGGATTAAATACATTTTGTATATCTCAAATATTTGATGCTCAATTATCTCTCAAGGTATGATAAATTATTGAAAATTAACTACAGCAAAATTTTCCAGACACCTCTTATGCAGTGTGGTCCATTAAGTGTGCAACAAATGGGAAATTTTTTTATTAGTTGTACAATCGAAATTTAAATATTGCCAAAAGTTAGTGCATGTTCGATAACCATATCAGATGCCCTTAGAATGGCTTCAAGTCAAACAATATACAGGGCAGGACAAAAAATATGAAATTTGTTCAAGAACAAAGTTACCTTATTTCAAAAACAATAGCAAAATTTTATTGAGAAAAGTTGTTTAGAATTAAAAGTTATGCTCAAATACAAAGTCACGGCCTTCTATTCGAATTTTGATTCTTTTTTGAAAAATTTTGTATTACCCCCGTATGATACATATTTTTATTATTTTGATTTTATATGTATTTAAAGTAGCCACAACCACATCCCTTTTAAATAACTTTTAGCAACTTGAAGCGTATTTGTAAAATTTACTTGGATTTATATTTTTTTAGGTAAGCGTCCACTTCATGTTTGTTGCAACGATATTTAACAGAACTTTAGAATTTCGAAAATATTCTTTTTAACAAGGCAAATGCTTTACTAATAATAATTTACATATGAAAAACTCTTAATAAAATCAGAATAATAAAAATATGTATCATACGGGGATAATACAAAATTTTACAAAAAAAGAATCAAAATTCGAATAGGAGCCCGTGACTTTGTATTTGAGCATAACTTTTGATTCTAAACAACTTTTCTCAATAAAATTTTGCTATATTTTTTTAAATAAGGTAACTTTATTCTTGAACGAATTACATATTTTTTGTCCTGCCCTGTATATTGTTTGACTTGAAGCCATTCTAAGGGCATCTGATATGGTTATCGAACATGCACTAACTTTTGGCGGTATTTAAATTTCGGTTTTACAACTAATAAAAAAATTTCCCATTTGTAGCACACTTAATGGACCACACTGTATGTGAATACCCTGAATATCCGGAGATTTTTTAGGTACAGAATCTGCTAATCGACAGTCCTTAATAATAATGCCTCTATTAACTGGACATTCTCTTGAACAGAAATGGACACCCATTTTTGACAGTTTTCATCTATATAATATCTTTTGTGCCGACACTTAAGAATGTCAAGTAAACGATATTATGCCATAATATCTTTTTAGCCCTTTGTAGTAGTGCTCAAGGTTTAATTTCGTTTTTATGTTGGTTATTTACGATGGGATGGCTCCTAAAAAACAGATTTTAACTGTAAAAAGTCAATATAGTTAATGTCTATGACCTCACAAACTGTAGTGTCTGCATTTTACCGAAACGGTTTCAGCGGATATTGTAAAGCGGAGCAATGAAACAAGACAAAAGGGGGAAACTGGTGATGATACTGAACAAAAACGAAGTTTTTTAGAAACAGAAGGACTTAATGTGGACAAAATGTGTTTGAGTGGTTTTAAAGGCACGAAATAAAAATATTCCAAATGAGAAGTAAGGCCAAAGAAATTACCTAGCAACTGGAGTACCTATGTACATTTTAAAGTATCAATGGGTTGGTTGAACAAATTTAGAATTTTATTAATTTGAATATAACAATAAGAAGAAGCCGAGTAGCGCAGATGGGTAGGCGCTTGCCTTGCATTAAGCAAGCCCTCGGTTCGAATCCCGCGAGGGCCGGAATTTTTCGCAGCCTTGGCGATTTGAACCGGGCTAGGTAAGACCATTCACAGTTGGGCACCAAATTAACTGTGATCTACGCAGAACCACAGATCTAAGAGATATGCAAGCACGAAAGGCACGCTCCAACTTTCTATCTTGTAACTCGAGGCATGTTGAGCACTACACCGCCAGATGCTAGCGTACAAAGTATGAGCCTCTACATCGCTAAGGTAACAAAGAGGTTAACGATTATAGATACATACATTTGAATATAACAATAAACAATAAACATGTTTTGGAATCAGTTTATCTTTTATATTCATTTAGAAATGTTCTGTTATGCGGATACTTCTATTAAACATATACATGAGTGTCTGCTTAAAAGAGGTTTTGCTGTATACAACAATTTTTTATGTAACATAATTTGACAATTCTTACAATAATTAATATATCTGTTGCAATACATAAAAGCAAACACGACTGTATATTTTACACAATGAAGATTTTGTAAACAGTTTTCCAAAAATTGTTTAACATAATTTTCCAGTTTTCAAATAATTTTATTTGAACTAACGAATATGACAGGTGTAAAATAACATTATTAGGAGTTGGATGCTGGTACAATAACCATGTAGCCTACATGTATTTATATGTATCTTTTTATAAATGTATGTTATTTTATTTTGACGTTTATATGCATAAAAATTTTTATTTAAAAGTGTTATTCCAAAAACTAATAACTTTAAAAATAGTTGTTTGTTAATTTCCTCACTTTAAAACTACAAATTATTTGTTATTTTAGACTGAACAGCCATTTACCATTCCTATTATTGGTAAACATAAAAAGAAGCTGGGAAAATTTAACGTGCTGGTGTCATTTTATGATGTAGAACATTTATCAGATTTTTACCTCCAGTCTAAAGATGAGAAGGAATTTAAGATAAATGAACTTATGAATAATATTGCAGATGATGTAATGAAATTATTCGAAATTAATAATAAGCTAAGTGATTACAAAGCTCCATGAATGCAAAAAGTCAAAATGCTATTCGAGAGAAAATTATGAAGAATGTTACCAATGAGGAAGACAACCAAGATTCAGAATCAGAAGACTATTGGCGCTCATTCCTGTCAATGTGTAACATAAAAAGCGCTTCACAGAAGTCAGTAGAAAAAACTATCTTAACAACAAGTGAAAAAGGCTATAAACCTGAAATAAAAACAAATGAAAAGGGATGTGGACCTGATGGTTGGCCATATGATGCGGATTTATATAGAAATAAATATACTCAAGTAGAAACTACGAAAGAAAAATATGTCGAAATAATTAAGAACTTGGAAAGTAGATCGCTTGTAAGTGATTTTTATAATCTTAACTTTATTAGCCTTGCTGCACTTGAGGTTACTTCATTTTGTTGCAAATGTACATTAACATATAAGAAAATTAATAACAAATATTAACAACTCTGCAGAAGGTTTATAGATTTGAAAAATTAATTTGCTCCAAATTTGACATGCTCAAGCTACTACTATCTTTTAGCATTTGCGTGAAACTAATAATTTCTATGATGAACAAGCGCATACTAAGATTAAATATAGAGAAAGTGCTTGCCAGAATATTGGCGAGTATAAAAGTAAACACCACTACCATGAACAATGCAGGATGAGACCAAGTAGTCCTATACAAATATCTCATGTCAAAGAGCAAATACAGAGTTTACAAGGTATTTCCAAAGATGTAGCGACTTGTACCAATATGGATAAATATGATCATCTATTGGCAGCACAGGTTTGTATCTACATCACTTAACTTGACCATTTTAAATTTTTTCTTAATAATTGTAGTACAATTTAACATTATTATTGCTGCACTCTGAATTTGAAAAAGACAATCTTCAATTAAAGTATTCTCAAACAGCTGAGGATCTTGAAAAATTGAAACACAATACGTAAGTGATACATAGTCGTAATTTTAGTATACTGAATATCAATCTTATAGTATAGGAATGAGTGAAACATATGCCAAAATTCATTATGAAAACACACATGAAAAATACTGGTGAGATATAAATTTATGTTTTGATATAATAATTTAAATATTTACTTTCTAGCAAAGGAAAACAAAACCATTGCTTTTCAGAACTTCCCAAAAATACGTAAGTTTTTTGGAAAAGCATTTTGTTTTTGTCTTAATTTTTTAACAATTTTAGAACAAAGTGCCTAACTCCAAGAAGGGTTGGACAAGAACCTTGTGACTGTCATTGGTATGTGCAAAATAAATTTATAAATTTTTTATATGCTTTGTGTAAACAAATCAGTTTCCGTGTTAAGTTCACTTAGTTTATTGAAAATGTCCAACATATCGAACCTGCACTCATACAGTTTTATTCAAACTTTTCTGTGTACCATACTGGTAATCATTGGAACAATAAAAATATATGTTCAGCATGTGAAAACCATATGGTATATGAAGAATCTTCATTGGCTGAATATTTTAGTTGATTAGCTGTCATGGTTGCTTAAATGTAAAACAAACTTTTCTTTTATTACCATCAAGGAAACAGGTAAAAATTTCACTTTTCTTTAAGTTCAATATATTATAGTACTGTTTGTACGGATATAAAATTTTATAGTAGAGGAGCAGACATGAAATTTTATTTCTATACCCAGATATGCCTGAATTTAATTTTTTGTTTTCATTTTTTAATATTTTTAGTGCAATCCCTTTTTATTATTTTTCAAAAATTTTCAATGTTTACTCTTAGGTATCTGGAAAAAGGTGTCCTTTTTTCAGGATAGCAGGCAAATACACATGATGGGATGTAAACATTATAAAAATAAAGCTATGTTACAAAATGCAATCTATTTATTAGCAAAAATACAAACAATATACATAAACATAAGAAATGTTATTTCTGATAACTTACAAAAAAATAATATGCAAAGCGACATTACATTTCGCACACTTTTTCAGAACTTTTTATGACAAACTCTACACCGCGTTTACTTTCTTGCACAACTAGGTAGGTAGTTAATGATCTTTATTATCCAAACAGCATTCTGCATTTTGTAAAGAAGATGATCTTCTTCTTTTTCTGGAGAATTTATTACTTTCCACTAGCGTTAATGCAATTTGTCTGTAAAACGTAAGATGATCTAATTAGCCTTTTTGTAATATATGCAACTGCCAGGCATTTTATTCAGCCAAATATAATCCGTAAGAAATTAGACATGAATACCATTTTCTGCCCCTAATTGTAACTCTATAGAAACTCAAATGTTCGTCACAGCGGTCTACACAATCCATACCATGATTATAAACAAAAATATTGTGTGGCTGGTTAACTGCAATCTTCTTGTCTTTTTGAGACAATCTTGAGACAGTATGTAATAATTGCACTGGCAAATAATTCGAAGCTACATTGTCTATGTTATTGTCATTCCATTTCACTGTAACAATATTATTTTCTGTTGATTTCAAATCATATGTGCCCCGAGGTTGTTTTTCCGTAAGAGCTTTAGTCATGACTGTCTATTTAGACATGCGGTTCTCTCGAATTGTACCTGTTTTATGGATTTTTCTTTTTTGTAATTTGTCTAGCAGGGGTACACTGGTAAAAAAATTGTAAAAGAAAATTTGGAAAGAAAAATTTCTAAACGTACATAATACATCGCCATACTGTAATACTATTTATGGTCCCAAACCAAAGCTCTTATAACTTTCATTTATTTTAGTACCTGTACCTTGGTAGGGTGTGAAGCATACAGTATATCCGGTACTAGTAGTACCCATCCATACCTTGAATTCATATTGTATCGGCTTCCCCTTGATGAATTGCTGGCATCCATGTCTTTCGAAATACGGAACCATGGATTCATCAACGCTATGATTCTCTTGGAGTGGGGCGTATTCTCCAAAATTGTTGTTCAGTTTTTTAAATAACGGTCTTACTTTGGTGAAACGGTCATTTTGGTCCAGATTATCATTACCACAGCAGTGTAAATTTAATAAAATGAACTCAAATCTGTTCCTTGACAAGGCACTAGCCACTAGTTCGTTCCTTGTATCGTGGCAGACTTCCCAAAACGTGCGTCTTCTAGGTAGTGGCACATATCTGCACAATAACAAGATGCCAAAAAAAACATTTCATTTCATCTTTGGTAATATTTTCAACTTCATTCTTCTTTGCGGCATATTGGTTAGAGTAAAAAACCATCATATCAAAGATACTGCCATCAAATAACTGTGTAGGTGACTAATTATTATCCACAGTACTCGTGCTAGGCCATTCAGATTCTGGAACTTTTATATCACTGTCAAACCAAAAATATTTTTTTTAGTAGACGGTTGCAATAAACTAAGTGGGATGTCATCTTCATCATCCCATTCTTTATTGTTACTTATAATTTCTGCATCGGCCCGTAATTGTGTACCGGGAAGATTATTTATTGATACAAATCATCGCTTTCTAAGCTTTTCAGTAATTCAGCAAGAGTTAAACCACTGCAAAAAATACTTCAAAAAATATTCCGCTATGTGCCTACTGTCCTAATAAAAGGACAATTATATTTACATGAAAATAACATACCTTACAATAATTTTAGGTTATTTTTATTGATTAAATACAAAAATATGCAGTATTGTGCCACTGATTCACAAAGATAAACTGAAAATATTTTACATATAACCGGATAAATACATACCATTTCAAATTGAGATCCATGGTATGCGACATTTTTTGTATCACCACTTTTGCAAATACTCAAAAATGCTTTAAACGACTATTATTTAACCACATAAGTCAAGATTTAATATACCTTTCAACATCTGCCGCCTATTCACAGAAATACAAATTATCTAGAAAACTGTTATACCTAGCATTGCAAGTGTCCTTTTTTAAGTACAGTAGGCATATCTGATTTAGAATTTTCCAGATTTGCAGGGGTATCTTTAAAATTCAAAATGTTGCTTGTTCTTCCTGTTTTCCAGGCTTAGGAATCAGAATTATTTGTTCAATTTTTCATAGGGACTAGAAGTGGTCTGTTCTGAGTAGATATAGCATTGAAGATGTAAGTTAATGTGATTAGGCATTCTCAGGCAGTTATTTTATGACATGTCTAATGACTAGATCAAAACCGGGGTCATTTTTAGGATTCAGATTTTTATGGCTATTTGGAGACTTGGTGCACATATTTTGACGTTATCCTATAATTGGGGCATATTTCTAAAGCTATGCCTCACCTGAGTTGCCCTAAATGCACTTAATTACTATACGAAGATAAAAAGGATATCGATCATGATTTCTGCTAAGATTTATAGCAGTTTTGCTTATGGTCGGGACTACAACTGCGTTTACTCATTGAGTTGCGAGTGCTGTTCCAAGGCTTTTTTTGGCCTTCTGAAAGGAATATTCTGGTTAATGAGTTAAAGTAATGACTTATCTGTTGATCTTTAACATGTGAAGGTTAGGTATTTGATGTGTAAAAATTTGGCTGTACCTCTCATCTCATAAAAGTGACCCTAACTGACAGCTGATGCTCGTTAAGACCTAATTTGGGTTGTCTGTGTCAATTTATGCATAATATTTCGAAGTTATCTTAACTCATACAACGTTCTCTGTTGAGATTTGTTGCTTTGTTTTAACTTCCAGTTGCGATCAGGAATTCTAGTGTCTTTGCATCACATTGTGGTGGCAAGAGCAAATTTTTGTTTTTATCGCTTAGAAATAGAAGAACGACTTGAGCAAAAAACGCAGCAAACAATTTGTCGAGATTTTGTGGGACTTTATTCCAACCTAAATTAATGGGGATTTGTGTTTCAATGGACAGCTAAGTATTTATTATTGTTCCCAATTCTTGTTTGTGGATAGTTTTAGGATAACACCTATACGGTGAAGTTAAATGAATTGAGCGATATGAATATCCAAGTTGGCAACTTTCTAATGCAATTTCATTCTATTTCTTAGGTATTTATTGAGTTAACACTTCTGGATTATTCTCCATAGATCTGGAGAAAGCACGTTAAAGCGTTTTTTTATCTCGAGGAAGCTGTGAGCTAGTGACACCTTTATTATAGGAAATTTGTATTAGTAATGTTTTTAATTTCTAGGTTTTCTACTTGTGGTATTTGGTTTTTAACTTCTTTCTTGTATCTTGGGTTTATGGTTGTATAGATTTGAGTGTTTAGTTGCGGATTCAGCCTACTAGATTTTGATCTGTTTACCAAATACTTAGAAGTTTTCACATGCTTCTTTGGGCCTCTTGACTTTCTTATAGCAGTACGCCTGGATTCTAAGCTAAGTCACTTAGGTACTATTGACGTGAATTAGTTTGATATTGTAGGTTTTTGAAATATTTCTGCTTATGCTGGTTTTGTCCTTCATACGTCAAAGCAGTAGGTAGTGCTTTATATACCCTTATATTGTAATTTAATTAGTAAAAGGTCATGTACCTATTTAATATTATTTTCATTTGAATATCAGACAATTTTACATATATTACTGTGGTACGATGAACTATCTTTATATAATAAATGGTTTATTTACATATACATATTTAAATTAATGTCACTGTAATTGCATCAAATTTATGTTTTATTATGCTTTGATAGATTTTGGATTATCACGGATTCTGCATATAATAAAGGTACATTTCTGAGAGCTTATCTTTGAAATTTAGTCTTTTTTGCAAGTTTTTATACTCAATAATGCTGGAGAATTTTTGAGTTTAAATTTCGCAAATTGTTGAATATTTAATTTGCTGGCACCTGTATTTAGTTATATTCAGTTTAGTTTTAACCAACTCTCTTCTGCTGGAGTTTAGTTAACAGACCCCGTTGAACATTATGGTCACGCGACCATTTTTGAGTGTTCACAATTTGCTATCTGGCTTGCTTTGAAGAGTGTTATAAGATGGTCATTAGTTCAGTTTGGTGCTATTAATTGTTAGAGCGTTCAACGGGTTACCAGGTTTCTCTTGATCATTCTCTTCACTTGGCATATTTTAATGATTTTTATAGAAGGTGCCATTTGGAGGGGAATGAAGTGATGATGTCATCCTCATTCCGAGGCATCTCATCTGGGAATGGTTGAAAGACATTTGGCAGATGCTCGGCAAATGTCTTGGGCTCTTCTTTATCGATCCTTGCCCATGATCTGTTATTTTTCCTGATTGGTGGGATGTAATCCTGGGTTTTCTTGAGTTTTGCTGTTGCCTTCTACAGCTAATACTCTGTAGCCTCTGTAGGTGTTAAGCCATCCAAGTATTCCTGAATTGCTTGATTTTCTTATTATTGAGCAATTCTATGAGATCTGTTGTTGTTCGGTTAAATCTTTGGTTAAATTCAGGAACGGTATCTAACCAATTTCTGCTTCAATGCATCTCCCTTAATCTAATCATATCCTTATGTCACCTACATTACGAATGTTATCATCCAGTTCATTATACCAAATAAATCCTTTCACAAACACAGAATTGTAAACCACTCCCTTAATTGTAGTTTCAACGTAAAAAATATTTTAGCTTCGGCTGCTTTAACAAGATATTGGTGTTGATACTCTCTTCCATCAATTCCTTGAACAGCTCCCAACTCGTTCTCTTATTGGTGAGAGATGCCTGATTCAGTTTGTTAATTATTCTGGAACTTAGGGTTACTATGATGGGAGAGTGGTCTGAGGAAAGTTCAAGGTTTTGCTGTTATGCAGAAATCAATGACATCTGGGCCAGTAAGTAAACTTTTTTGTCAAGGCATTTAACGAGCTCCTGGCCTTTGGGAGGTTATCAATCTGTATCCCAATCTAGAGTGTTTAGCGTTGTAATCTTCTCCTATCAAAATCTATTTCTGAGGATGGCGTAAAACTCAGTATACCTATTTGTCTTCTTTTATTACATAACGTGGGGACAAAAAACTGCAGAAATAGTTATTGGTCCAAAAATGTCTTCAACGATTATGCTTGTTGCTTGAATCTGGTATGTTTGAAACTTAGCGCTTCCACCATGGGCTGTCCCAACGAGATGTTTAGTGTCATAGATCGTGCAGTTTTGAATTCTTAGAGAGCTGCGATTTGTGTAATGTGTTTCCCAGATCAATATTATATTGATATCATAGTCCCTCAGAAAAACTGATACTTCAAGATCATGGTTGACTAGCCCGTTAGCATTCCACACAGCTTATTTCAGCTGAGGGTCTTTAGTTGAGTTTATCAAGCAGTTTAGACGCAATGTTCATCATTCATCATTTAAGGCATATCTGATCAATTTAAACGTGTTGAAGCAATTTAAAAATTTTTTTTTGTGTTATTCTGTAAATTAAATTTCTTATTTCAATGTTTTTTTAAACACTATAGTAATAAACTTGGATTCTATCTTGTTCTGCAGGTATGAAGTTTACAGTTAGGCAAAAATAAACGCCCTTGGGGTTGCTCTAATAGCCTATACGAATTAAGAACCTAGAAAGAGAGCTGTATAGTTATACAAGTGTTGCAGTGATTGTACTGTGAAGGGCCACCCACAAAATAAGATCGAATCCGAGTTTATTACTGTGTGTAGTGTTTAAAAAGTTTGGGCCAATTTGAGTTATTTGTTTTTTTTTTTTTAGTTGCCGGTACCATATCCAAAGATTTAAAGACGATAAAAAAATTTTGAGTGAAGCGAAAAAGTAAGTATAACATGAATATTTTTTATTTACGAATACAGATTGTAAGAGAGTGATGTGTCTTTTTATTAAATTTTAGTTCAATAAGGCCACTTTACATTATGCAATTCTTTTACAATGCAATGTAAGACAAGACAAAATTGATAGTGAGCTCATGCAAGACAAAACTATTAGAACCGATTCTAATATTGTTCCAAGTTTCATGCAATTCCAGTATTTTTTTAGTAAAAAATTTGTTATTAACACTTTAAATTGAAAGTAGCAGTGAATTAAATATGAAACATAACCACTCATTTGGATTGGAATAACAACATGCAAAACTCGCAATCAATAGTAAAATTAAAATGACCATGTAATAATCCACCAAGTAGTACTGGAATTTTTTGGTGTAATAGACATCAACTTGTGTTAACTTTTTTCTAGCAAAAAGCAAGTTCCAGGAAAAAAATCATTGTAGGCTACTTATCTTATGACTGAATTAATTTTGCTGTACGAGCAATATTCCTGTCTGTATAATGTGCGATCAATAGATTATCATAACAAAAATGAACCTTTTATGTATTGGTACATGGTAATCTTGTTTACAAACGTCAGATATACTATTTCACATAAATTGCATAAATGTGAAGTGGCAAGCAATATTAATTTTTACATGGAATTCTTCATCTTACATTGCATTGCACTGAACTTGCTTAAATGTAAAGCAGCCTTTACAGAAATGTTTGTTGCTTATGACAAATACACCACTAGACGCACCTTGAGTTTACATCTCCAATAATTTTAGTTCCAAAATAGAAAATATTAAAACATGAACGTTTTGGAAGACAAATCTACTTCCGTTATCAACAAGAAGCGCCACAAAGTAGTTTCAGAAACTTTCGTATTTATGTTGTCATTCTGGTGTAACCTGTTATAATCATTACCTACATACATAAGTACATAATCCTGAGCCTTTCTACCGTGAGATGTAAGGCTTGAAGTCCATTGGGTTGTTGTCACTCTTCGTCGATTGGTGTTTTTTGGCACCACTTCTTCCACTCTTTTCGATCTTGCGCTATTTGTCTCACTGTATTCCATTCTGGTCCTCTCTGTTCCGCTGCTACTTTTACCCCTTTTGTCCATGTCGTCCTTGGTCTTCCCACTCTGTTTTTTCCTTCTGGTCTTGCTTCCAGTGCTCGCTTCACCATTCTATCTACTTCCATTGTGTATACATGTCCGAGCCATCCTAGTTGTCTTTCTGGACCACTTCTTTCACTGCCTTTACTTTCAGTTGTTCTTTGTATGCACTGTTTCTGATCCTGTCTTGTTTAGTTTTTCCTTCTATTTTTCTCCAGAACTTCATTTCTTGGTATTTCGGTTTTCCCCAGAAAGGGGTTTTTTATCATATTAAAAGTTTTTCCTGCCACGGCTGTGCGCTAGCTTATTTCGTTGTCTATCTTCCCATTGCTACTAATATATGTCTCCAGAAATTTGAATTTGTTCACTTGCTCTATTTCTTTCTTTTCTATTGCAATATTATGCCTTCTTTTCCCTGCTGCTATTATCATTGTCTTTGTTTTTTCTATGTTAATTTACATGTTTGCGTTTTGCATCTCTTTGTAATATATATTCAGGTTGTGTTGTAGTTCTCTTTCTGATCTTGCCATTATCACCATATCTTCTGCATATAGGAGTTCCGACATTTGTACTATTTCCATTTTCCATCTCCCTACTTTATATTTTTTTGTTTTCTATTTACCTTCTTTGACTACCTCATTCATAATTAGTGGCCCTGTCTTAGCCCTCTGGTTGTTTCAAATACTTTTGGCTCCTCATTTCTTGTTCTCACTAGGTTTGTTGTCTTGTTATATAATATTTTGACCATCTCTATCTCTTTCGTTGATATACCTCTGTTTTCTAGTGCCTTCCATACGTCCTTTCTTTTAATTCTATCGAACCCTTTGTCTATGTCTATGAAACATATGTGAATTTCACTTTCTTTGCTTATTGCCTTTTTGCTTATTTGCCTTAGTATGAAAACGTTGTCTTGTGTTCATCTCCCTTTTCTAAAACCACATTGACTATCTTCTATTGTCTCTTCTAGTTTTTTCCTTAATCTTGCTCCCCATATTCTTGCCCATATTTTTCTTGTTATGCTTAATAGTGTAACTCCTCTATAATTGTTACACTCTCTTCTATCGCCTTTATTGTATAGTGGCACAATTACACCCGTCTACCAATCTTTTGGGGCTCTTTTTTCTTTTACTATGTTGTTCATTAGTCTTAGTATATTTTCCTTATCGGTTTCCCCTATGTACTTTATCATCTCTGGTGTTATCCCGTCTTTTCCTGCTGCCTTTCCTAACTTTATCTTTTGAATTGCCTCCTCTAATTATTTTTTTGTAATAGGTTCAATGCCTGCATTATTGTTGCGTTGTGGTGTTTTGTTCATTTTTGTTGCTACCCTCTCTTTCTTCTTCGTCGCTATCCTCTAGCACCTCTTTAAAATGTTTCTTCCATCTTTCTATTATGTTTTCTTTTTTTGTGATTAGTTCTCCTTGTTTATCTCTAATGTTTTTTAAACTAAGTACTAGTTCTTTTTTGTCAGAGCTGTTTTAGTGTGCTGAAAAATAACTTTTAATTTTCCGTGAAATTGACCTTCATTTTGTTTTCGAATTTCACCTATTCTTCCTGTTTTGCCCTTTTTATCTCGTTTTTCACTTCTGTTCTTTTATCTTTATATTTTTCAAAATTCTCTCTAGTTTTCGTCTGTAAGTATCTCTTCCATCTATTTTTCTTTTGCCTCACTTTTTCTTTTATTTCCATTGACCATGCTGTTTCTTTATATCTTTGTTGCTTGCTTTTGTTGTTCCGCAGCTTTCTTTTGCTGCTTCTAATATACTTTGCTTTAGATATACCCAGTCTTCCTCTACATCATTTTTCCTTGTTTCTTTCTTTAATTTCCTTTCTATTATTTTTTGATACTCTTTTCTCGCATCCTCTTCTTTCAATCTCTAACTTCGAATACTTTCTCTTGTTACTCTTCTTTTTTCTTGCAGTATCTCTCTTTCCCCCTCTACGTCCATTCTCAGTATCAAATAATGGTCGCTTCCTATTTCTGCTTTCCGTTTCACAATTACGTCTTTTATTAGTCTCACGTCTTCTCTTCCTACCAGGAAGTAGTGTATGATTGACTTTTCTTGCCTTGAGTATACTTTGCATTTGTATTTCTATTCTTTTTCCATTGCTATTTCCTATTGGGCCCCATGTGTCCCTAGATATCTCTCTATGCCTTTGTTATTTTTACTGATCCTTCTATTTAGATCTCCCATTACAATGATACTTGTTCTTCTTGCGTCTTTTTCTTTTTGTAAGTTCTCCCAGAATGCGTCTTTTTCCTCCTTTGCCTCGTCTTTATTTGGTCCATATGCCACTATTATTGCCCATGTTGTTTTTGCTTCCATTTTTATATCTACTGTTAGCATCCTTGCATTTACAAATTATTCCTTTGCTATGCTTTCTATATTCTCTAGTCATGTTATTAGCCCTATATCTTCCCTTCCTCTTTCTGATTGTTCTACTCCCGACCAGTAAAGCCAGTATCCTTTTGCTATTTTTGTTAAGCCCTGGCCCTTCCTTTTCGTTTCCGTTATACCTAAATAATTTAGTTGTTGTTTTTCCATTTCTTCTACTATCTCAGTTTCTTTTCCCCCTATGCTTCTCACGTCCCATATGCCTATTTTTATGACACTTTTTTTATTATTTTTTTTGCTTTCTTGTGTTTTTATTGTTTTCTTTGTTCTTTTTCATAGCTGTGCTCGTTTCTTCGTATCTTTGTTGCTTTCCTTTTTCTTTATCGTGGTCCTTGTTCTTTGCTATTTTTGCCCTCTTGCTGGTCCGTCTTTGGCATCCCACTTTTTTGTCTGCTGCACTACTTTTTTTTCCTTGTCCTCCCAGATGTATTCATCATCATTGATGACAATGTTTCTATATCCTACTTTTATTTTATTTCACTTTTTCAACTCTTCTTTTACAATTTTTCTGATTTCCGTCTGTACGCTCCTCTCCTTCCAAGTCATGTCGTTGTCAATATAAATTTTTGTACCCTTTAGTTTATGTTTGTTACTCATTATTTGTTGTTTCCAAGCCCAGCTATCTAGTTTTACTATGTTTATTGACAGTCCTGCATTATTTCTTAGGTCGGTCACTCTCTTTACTTCCACGTCGACTTCCAGCTTTTCAGTCAAAACTGCTTTGCAGCTTGTTCTTTATTTTGTCCATCAAATTTTACTCCTTTAATTACTACGTTGCATCTCTTTTTTTCCTTTTACATCATTTTTAGCTTACCTTCAAGTTTTTCTACTCTGTGTATTAATTATCTTTTCTCAATTGTCCACTTCTTTCTCTCTTTCTCATTTCCTCCCTTAGCTCTCTATTTTCTTCCGTATTTTTCTTTATTTCATCCATTATTTTGTCGATCATATCCTGAATTTTTTTAGGTCCCCCATCTCTTCTTCTTTATTTGTCTTCAATCTTTCTTCGACAGTCGGTGACCTGATTACTTTTCTGCTTTTCTTAAAGTCTTCTATTTCCGCTTCTTCACTGCTGTTTGAGCCTCTGCCTCTTTTGTTTCCTTTATACATTTATCACCTTTCCTTTATTTGTCTGTTGCCCCTTTTTTATTGATACCGCCTTCATTGAGCCACCTCTGATAGCTCTATCGCAGGGTCGGCTGTTGCCCTTGTTTTGCTTGTGCCGCGCTGTCGCTTATTGATTTTAAATCGCGTCCGCACTCCAGTAATAATTAAATGTTTACCCACTTATTAACTGTTTCGCTCCTTCATTCCCTAAACGTTCACTTTAATGCACTCTGCACTAATACACTATGTGCATATTGTTCGGATAAAGCCCCTGCTCGTTTATTTTAGCGCCAGCACTTAAAATTTACGTCTGCACTCGTTTGCGGACACCGCTTGTCTCCATACTCGTGACGAACTCATAAGGGTAGAAGGAAAACACGTTGTTATGAGTAGACTATGCACCTAAAGTAACAAATTTTAATCTCTAGGTTCTCATTTTTTAAAAACTACTGCTTATATATGCCAAATTACACTAAATTTGCTTTATCTGTACTACTTTAAATAAAATCTTTTTTTATTAATCCTTTCGGTACAGCTCTCTTAAAACTCATTTCGGGACTTATGTTCTAGTACATTTTTGTTGTATTTTGATGAGTACTATATGCACTTAAAATTTCCGAACACAGTTTTTTAACAGCTACGTTGTCCAAAGGTATATTTTACTTATTGAAGAAAATATGAAAAAAATTAATACTAATATTCTCATTGCAGATCTCGTATTAGGACAATAAGGTAAGTTATACTTATTTTCAAGTATACCCCATTCACTCCGTTTGTGATTCTGAGCAGGCCTTGAATATAAATATTTTTACCAGTATATCAAATATTTAGTTACAAAAAGCTACTAATATAAGAAGATGCGTGGCGCAGTTGGGTAAGCGCCAGGCTTGCATTAAGCAAGTTCTCGGTTTGAATACCGCGGGGGTCGGAATTTTTCCGTAGCCTTGGGGATTGGAATCGGGCTCGGTGAGACCATTCACAGTTGGGCACCAAATTAACTGTGCTCTACTCAAAACCACAGACCTAAGAAATAAAGTAACAAGGTCAACATATCACGAAGACACACACCACACACAATGGTTGCTCTGCAAACACCAAAGGCACGCTTCAACTCTGTATCCCGAATCCGGGGAAAGTTGAGCATAGTACCGCCAGATGCCAGAGCATAAAACCCCAGCCTCTACACCTTATGAAACAATAAGAAAGCCGACCTGCGATTAATTAATAAAATAAGCAATGGTAGTAAAAATCGCAGATCAACCCCCCTACCATTTATACACCACGGCAGCTCTGAAAAACTGTTACTTACTCACCGCGATGGCCGACTAGCTCAAATATCGGCGGCCTTAGATCGTAGGTTCAGATCATCAGCTATGTACCCTGGAATGTCTTCAAAAAAGGAAAGGAAAATGGAAATGGGCGCCAGAAATCAAAAGATTTCAAATAACAAGAAGAAAAATAAACTACAAGTGACTAGCGTTTAATTAATCATTAATAAAAGTTTTGAAGAGTCAGTAACCAATAATCAGGATAATTAAAATGTAAATAATGTAATAACACAATTGTGTATCTTAACTGAAGGTTGCGACACGCATAAAATTAAGAACCCCTTTCGGGTTATTTTAATAACTTTAACAAAAACACTCGTGGGATAAGCTTATCACAGTCATCTAATAAAATCTTCTGTTAGGCTATTGAAAATAAATAGCGTGACTGTACCTTTTACATAGGGTCGAAACACACATCAAAAATAGCAAAATTTATAACTGTGCATAATTAACTATAAGCATGAAAATTTAATGTAAAAAGCAAGAGCATGTATCAAATTGAACATTACATTTTAATAATTGCAAAACGTATGAATTTAAGTTTTAAATATTGACGGGTTTAAAATGTATAAATGGAGAAACCAGTTATCAAAAACGCGATAAATCTCGGAACAGCACAACTAACCTTGCAAAATAAGCTAGACGTGAACGGCTACAACCCTTGTTGGAATCGCCAAGGATGCGCAGAAAATTGCTGCAGAAGCATCCCCAAAAAGGCAGCAAAAGCATCTTCAAAAGGCCGCAAAACGCCGAACCCAGCAGGTGTCGAAAGTGCGATAAGGCTTGGCCTCCGAGATAAACTCGTTGTTGAAACGGAACTGGTAATTAAGAGCTAACAAAAAATGTAATTACTATGGGGATAATAAGACAGAAAAGCGCAATCGTACCTGATAATAATCAGCCCTTAGAAAACACATTGCTCATTGAAATTGGTTGAGCGCACGTAATTTAATATAATTAACATAAAATCTCGGCCGCGCGGAATGCGCTGCCCGAGGCAAAAAGAATGAGTGCCCCGGACGACAATTTCGTTTCCTCGAGGAAGGCTCGCACTCTGATAAGAGATAGCGCGGGTCAGAGAGGGCATTGCGCAAACGATAAGAACTTGATGCAGGTACAAAATGCGTTGGTTTGGAAAATTTACGAATTCGAAATGCAAAAGGAATTATAATTTAACTAAAAATATACAGGTTAAGCCTGAAATAATTGGATAAATGGCGAAACAATTAGGCAAAGCCAAAAAATTGTTTCACTTAAGGTAAATGAGGTTACAGATAATACATACGAGTTACTAATGTCCAAATGACATTGATATTTTGGAACTTGGGGAAAATACTTCAGTTACAGAAAATCCATTTGTGGCATCTTGCTGAACTGGAGGGATTAGTTATGTTATTTTTAACAACTTTAAGTCACTTGATGAATGAAGGTGTTGAGCTGTCAAATTTTGCCTTGACTTTGGTCATTTTTTTGTTACCAACTATGCCTTACACTGTTAAAAGAATGCAGATGCAAAGCCTGCTCATAATCACAAATGGAGTGAACGGTATATATATATTATGTCAGTTTAGGTACATACATATATGTTACTGGCAAGTGTCGAAAATGGTGATATCTAGATCTGCCTGAGTAAATCGCAATGAGCCAAAAAATATCAGGCAGAATATTTGTTCAAATTCCAGTTTTGTCCGGGCATTTTGCGAAGGGCCCTTGTTTATTTAGAGAAATAAAGAACGCGATAAATAATAATAATTATTAAACGATACACTAGTATAAACCACTTTTATTATTGTAAAAATACAAAAATTACTAGAAAACAAGAACAATACATGTATATTAACTGTTTACCAAATTACAAACAATTGCTGCAGAGATTGAAAGTATTTATTGCAGCACGAAAGAGGTGGATGACATTTCAAATTGCATTGAAGTCCTTTTGCTTTCCATTTGCAGCTATTGCTCGAACACTGCTGTGTACAGAAACGTCTTATGTAACATACTTGTAAAAAAGTTTTGCCCAATCTCACGTGGTTCGTTCACGATTTGACCAGGCACATCTAACAATAATCAGACTACCCCCGATCTGCCCAAAATTAGTGGCAATATCGCTATTTGCCCAGGCACATCTAGATATGCCATCATTTCAGCTTTTGCCTGTATCATATACACAACCATATTTTTAGGAGCGAAATTGATTGCATTAATGCCAAAATAAAAATGTGTTATGAAGATCAACAAATTGCATTTAATGAATCCCAACACAATCCTGTAGCGGTTGAAATGGTTCACATAATTAATCAATTATTATCGCAGTGGAATAATCTCAGAAATGAATTAGAAAACTTAAGTTTTTAATAAAAAAACCTGTTTCTGTTGTACGCCTTTCTTATACATAACTACCTATTGCTGTTAGGTATATTTACACTTTGTATGTTTTTTTTTTGTAATGAATAAAATTTTACAATCTGTATCTGTGTATGTGGTGATCGCAAAGCTAAGAAGCAACATGGAACATAATCAGTTCTCAGTGCTTTATGGCGTTTTATAATTCTGAAGTGAATTACAATTATCTATGTATCTAAACAAGTATCAAAAATGTTTAATTGGCTATTGAGAAATCATATTTGAGCTGCTCACAATAATAGGTTGTAATATTTATGGTTCAAGTTTATCACCACTTTCTATTTTGGTGTTGGTAGATATTAAATTTTAAAACAATTACTTGTAAAAAATCCAAAGATTGCTGCTCAGAGCTTTCTATACTATGATGGCCTGACTTATGTGTACATTTAGTTCAGTTTATGTCAAGTTTTGAACAGTGCTGAAAATAATGCAAAAAAAGAAGAGCGCCGAAAAGTTATTGGTGAATTTATAAAATCAAGAAAAACCGTGGAAAAACATTTACAGTAAAACACTTTTAAAGTGCGAACATTGCACCGTCCATTAATATATGATAGTATTCAAAGGGTAGACAACAATAAAATTTTGAGTAGAGTTGCAGGCAGTGGTCGAAAATAAAAAATTACAAAGAACAAAAAAATTCATATAGTGGAGATGTCATTGGAAAAAACTGGACAGTCTTACAGAAAACTTGGACAAAAGTTGATATTCCATGAATAAGCTGAAGAAATTTTGAAAGAACAAGGTGTATCTAAAAAAAAATAAAGTTAGCGCTTGAGTATACGAAAAAGCAAATGGTTGCCCAGAAAACATTACTAAGAAAGTTAAGCGAGACGAATCTGAAGCCCAGCAATCAGTGATGTTATTACGAATGATGACCCATATTTCACATTGGATACATATTCAAGGAAGTGTATTAGAAAGAGACTTGTACCCTCGTACCCTTGTATAAAAAATATCATGAAGATAGCAATTTCATATTCTGGCCAGATACCGTATTTGCTGTTGCTGCTTATGAAGAAAACAATATATCAGTATTTCACCATCAAGCAATCTCCGAAACGTTCCACAGCTAAGCTGATAAAATGATGGTTTCAATTAAAGTAAAAAGTCTAAAGAGATGGATGGCAAGCAAAAGTTTTGGCAGATTTGCAGAAGAGAATTAAGTTGGAAGATTTGCTAACTCACATTTGGAACGCTTAATGTCAATACTGCATACTAAGGTGAAACAGACTGCTGAGTCAGGCCCTGATTTTGTTATTGCATATTAGCTTAAATTTAATTATAATACAATATTGTTCCCACATTTTGCTAATAAATATATATTAACATTTATTTTTGTGTAGATTTTTAGTTGACATACCCTTACCACTACCAGTTAGCTTTTTTAATAAATATATGACAAATTTATGCATTTAATGTTATAAACAAATTACATACAAATCAAATCTAATAAAAACAATTAAGTTGAAATATTCTACCTTTACAGCCTTCAGCAGTACAACAATGAGCATAACATGACATTGCTTATATATTGTTGTTACAGTTTAACATTTTTTAAATTATTTTTCTCGATAACTTTGAGTAATGAAAAATAGGTGATACTAGAATAAAAGCCCATTTATGCACAATAATTCCATAAGCTGCTACAAAAAATTGCTTCATTGCTTCATTCATCAAATTCGTTAGGTCTATATCATATAGAGACTTTCAAGACACAAGATTGTGAATTTGTATGAGAAATTACGTGTTCAGGTTATTGTTGGTCTCCATTTAAACATACAGAAATGGGAATTGATACAATTGAAAGTGAAAATTATTGTGTAAAAACATTAAAAATATTGCATCTGAGTAGTCTTAAATACCTATATAAGAAATAGTTATTTATGAAAATAACATTGAAGAAGATGGATGACTCGCATGTTAAACTGCAAATCCATCAACTGTTTCTTAATTATTTTTTTTTTAAACAGTTGAAATGAGGATTATTAAAAGCAGCGCTCATTAAGTCAGTTATTAAATTATACAAATATTACTATGGATATTAAATGGCAAAAAATCATATTTTTTATACAGGGTGTCTCAAAGAGTCTTGTACTTTTATCTTTGAAATAGCTTTTGAATCTGTTGAGATATAATTGCTTGGTTTTTGCATTGAGTAAAGTAATCCTTGGAAATTTTCTGTCACAATATAAACATGTTACAATGGAGCATTTTGATGTTCAACGAGCGTTTTATATTCGCAATTTTTATCAACAAAATGCTCGGGAGAAACATCAAAGTCAATTACATAGCCCAAAAGTCACTATTTGGGCAATAATATCCTCGAAAAGCATTATAAGCCCATACTTTTTTAAAGATCACAGCAGGCTGCTGTAAATTTTCGTAGGTTAGCTGCAATGTTTTGTGAGTTTTTTAGCTCTGCTCTCCAAGAATTTGATGGTTTTGGTGACCAATGGTAGTTCCAACAAGGTAGTACCACTAGCCATATATCAAATATTGCTTTAGAAGCTGTAAAAGAATTTTTTCCTGAAAAATTGTTATCAAAACGAGACGTCATTAATTGGTCTTCCAGAAGCCCGGACTTAATCCCAACTGATTTTTTTGTGAGGCTATTCCAAAAATCGTGTCTACGACAAAGCCCCAGACAATTTGCACCAATTTAAGAAACTGAAACCATTAGACTGGAATTAGAATGCCAGCTCCAGGCAACACCTAGATGATTTAATTTTTCACAGATAAATTCCCACAATAATAATAATAATAAATGTATTGATGCCGTAATACACATAATATTTTATACATTTATCAATTAAACAAATAGCACCTAATCCCAAGAGGGTTTGTTTTGTGCATCTTAGTAAAAAAACATTCATCTGTATTTTTAAATGCTCGCACATGGCATCACTGGAAAGTTAGACAACATAAACGATAAGTCATTAAACAAAATAAAACAGTAAAGCATTAAATAATAAAACAATAAGTCGTTAATCAAAATTAAACAATAATTTATTTGAAGGGCTTCATACACAACCTCGATAAGATATGGAAGAGAAGGAGTTATACAGTGAAATTAGTTGATAATGACTAGTAATGCATTTTTGAATTGAGTGTAGTTTTCCAAAATGTAGGCAGTCAGTTTTTTAGAAAAGAGGTTATAATTATTAATTCTTTTTAATTCCATCAGTACACAGTTGAATAGTTTAGGGCCGATATAGGTAATAAATAGAGAGCGGATTTTTAAGCATTAAGCTTATCCTGAATATTAAAAGCAGGAAAATGATTTCTAAAAATGTTTACAAATTGCAAGAAATTGAAGTATTTGACACTAACTTTTTGGTTTTTTTTGCACTTTTTTATTTTTTTATGCATATTTCGAATTATTGTGCTTATAAGTTTATAGGTTTTCAGTTTTTTGCATTTATTTTCCACGAAATTATTAAATACGTCAATCTGGTTTGTGTGCCAGCATATTTTTTGCTTGGATACATTTTGCCCCGGTATAATGACGGGCGCAGTCAGTGCAGTGGTTTTGTGGGAATTCTTAAGAAACTTATTTATTCCCTTGAATTATTTTAGTTAACACATACACGCAGAACACTCGGTTACTCCTCATTTTGTATGATTTTAATTCACAATAAATACAGTCAAGAGCAATACAGCCGATATGGGGATAGTGATATGCCTGTCATCCTTTGTGTCGGAGATCATAACGAATTAAAATATGAAAACAATAAATTATTTTGTAAAGCTTGTATTAAGATGGTAAGAGTTTATAAAGTTCTTTAAAATTATTTAATTACTGAAATTTTAGATTCAGTGCCACAAAAAATACGTCATTCCACATATAAAATCCACTTTGCATCAAGAACAATTAAATAAGTATGAAAATTAGCCAAAACAACAGACAATTGTAACTTCGTTTGCACTTACTTCAGGAAACAAGCACAGTTTAATTCCGTTCTTTGCAAAATCTAACATACCACTGAAAAAATGACAAAATAGTTCCTTCAAAATGTTCTTGGATAAATATTGTCACATGCACGTTCCCGATGAAAACACCTTGAGAAAAAAATTTTTGTTAATAAATTCAAAGATTCTGTTTGTGCAGTACCTGGGCGAATTGGTCAAATAGTTCTTTCTAAATGTAAGGAGGTTTTCTTCTAAAAAAGAAGGCTATAAAATTTCCACAACTTTGGCAGGAAGATTTTGAGATTGATCCGACTATTGTAACAAATTTAAAATATGCTCCAATAACTAGAGTTGACGTAGAAAGAAGTTTTTCTACATATAAGAGCATTTTAAGTGAAAGGCGACAAAATTTAACAATGGAGCATTTAGAACAATATTTAATAATTAATAGTTTTCTGAAAGACTAATTTTGTAGTGCCCAAGTTTTTTATTTTATTTTTTGTGTTACATTTAAACTGTTGCTTTCAATTACGTTTGCATTTGATTTTTTTAGTGTCACGTTACATACTTTTTCTCAGAATTATTGTTATTAATTAAGTAGGTACAATGAATAAAATAGTTTTTTTTTTATTTATGACGTTTTTTTGATAAAGCTTTTTTGTAAGAGTTCATGCTTTTTTTGCTTAAATTAACGCTTTTTAAAACATTTTTGGGGCTTTTTAAAAGGTTTTTTTTTAATTTTTTTGTGCTTATAATTCCGCTCTCTAGTAATAAATCTTTGGTTCAATGTAGTTTTAGTACTAGGGATACTTAGACTCTCTTGGCTTGAGCACGAGTGTCGTACGCATGATTGACTTTGCTTTGCAACTGAGGGTTTCTATAATCCAGATTTATTACTTTTAAGATATACAGGCCACATACATTTAACAATCTGGCCTCAGCGAACAGTAACTCAGATGGATATGTTTTATTTTTAAAAAGCATGTCTTTTACTATATGTTTTTGTACCATTTGCAATATATTTAATGTTGAAATATAGGCACCTCTCCGAGCTATAATCCCATATTGTAATATTGACTCAACCAGAGCTTTGTAAGTTGAGATTAATACAGGTTTACTAAGTATGGAAAAAAACATAAAATTTATGTATAGTTTTTTAGTTTTATTGCAAACATATTTGTGCCTGCCCCACTTAAGGTGATTATCTATTATTATTCCCAAATATTTAATTTCCTTAGTTTAATTTATATATTATGTTGTACAAGAGCAATTTACATGATAACAATTTATATGGAATTTTAACTTATTAAACTGAGGTTGTCCCGTTACATTGGGTGAAAAAGCTACATATTTAGTTTTGCCTTTATTTAAGGTAAGTAAATTCTCGCTCAGCCAACGTTTGACTTTATAAACACCCTCCTCTGCTTTTTTGGCGATATCTTCTCAGCAACTATACCAGTAAATATTAAAACAGTGTCATCAGCGCATGACACGATACTTCCGCCGGTATCACATAGTAATAAGCTATTAATATAAACTAAAAAAATAACTGGACCAAGAACAGTTCCTTGTGGAATACCACATGTTACTAATTCTTCTAAACTAATGTTTTTGTAAATTTTTGTAACTTGCTTTCGATTTAATAAGTAACTTTTGAATAATTCTAAAACAATTTTTCTTATGCCGCATTTTTCAAGTTTCCCAATTAAGATTTTGTGAGACACCGTAGCATCAAAAGCTTTAGCGAGATTTAAAAGTATAGCAATAGTTTAAATTTGTCTATTTAATGCGGAATATATTTTGTTAGTGACGTCAAATATAGCATCTTCAGGTGATGTTTTTTTCCGGAAACCTAATTGTTTAGACAATATGATATTATTTTTATTGAGGAAATTGCATAAACGTTTTTTTAAAGTTTTCTCAAATATCTTTGCAATCTGACTTGTAACTGATATAGGTCTGTAATTATTTAATTTTTATCGACTACCCAATTTATGAACTCGTATGATAACGGATTCCTTTAGTATTGTTGGGAAGACACCACTTTGATAGGCCATATTAATTAGAAACACCAATGGCTCCACTAGATGGGCCTTAAAGCGATCTATCATCCTTACCACTGGCATAATTGTTTTTTAAGCTGTTTATTTGTTCGTCAACTTCATGATGGGTAGCAACAATGCGAAAAAGAAAATTACTGTTTATTTCGTTAAAACTTGCGTTTCCATAATGATTTGAATCAGCATCCAACTCGTCTTGTACTGCTTTCATCATAGTTACACCAGCAGATGAAAAGAAATGATTAAATTTATTTGCAAGTAATAGAGGGTCGGAAAGTATTTCATTGCCATCTGATAATTTAATGTAATTACTTTTGCTACCTTTGATGTTGTTTATCGAAAGTCTTATTATTCATAATAATCATAATAATTTATTTCCAATTTTATCGTACATTAATATAAGTTTGGAAAGATATACATAAATGAAAGTATACACATGAAAGACCCTATACTATACAGTAAATCAAAAGAAATGAAATCACAATAAGCTATGAGTATACTATAAAACAAATAAAATAGAACTTGCTTAAAAAAATTGAAAATAAGATGCTAAAGTAACTTAAAATACGCATATCAACAAGTTCGGGGTATAAAGAAATCACAAAAAAAGAAAATTTTATAACGTAATCCAAAGTAAACTTTAAAAGCCAGAACTGTCCATTAAACTGCCAACCACACAGATCTTAAGATCATATCAAAAATTTTTTTAGCTGATCTTCATAAATTCAAGAAAAGAACATATCATTATCAGCTAAGAACTCATTATAGTCATAGTAGGTACCCTTTATCAGCCAAGAGTGTCGTTATTTTACTGCAAAAGTGACTGAAATTTACAGTTTTTATGGCTTCAGGTAAACGATTAAACAGTTTTATACCAAGAGTTATTAAATTTTTGTCAGATTTCGATAATCTATGGGATGGTATAATTAGTATGTTTGGATTTCTAGAGATTTGCCCGAAATGCGTGATACGGCTCCAGTTTTGATAAACATATTTAAGTAACTCGCGAATGAATAATGACGGTGCGGTCAAAATCTTCAACTTTTGAAATTGCTGTTTGTAACTCTCATTAAATTTTCTCTCTCTGCATAACCTCCACAAAAAGCAATGCCATAGATAACTAGAGATTGAAAGTATGCATAGTATACTGCTAGTGTTGTTTCCAAATCTGGTATGTTCGACATCATTCGCAATGAATAACAAGATCTATTTAATTTCTTTACAAGTTTATTTATATGACCCTCCCAAGAATTTTTTGTCAATAATAAAACCTAGACATCTGAAGGCATCAGTCGAACAGTCGACATTGTTGTACGAGAATTCATCACTGCACAAGTTAAGAGAAAAGTTAATGAAATGTTTTTTTTCTAAATTTAAAATGAGGTTATTATCTACACACCAACAATTTATTTTGTCAATAGACTATCTTGCTAACTGTTTAAGAGATTCCCAGCTGTTGCTTTTTATTATAAAATTAGCATCATTAGCAAAAAGCACACTTTTTGCATCAGAAATAGTATCTAGAAGATCATTTATAAATAACAAGAAAAGGGTAGGACCAAAAACGGAGCCCTGCGCGACCCCAATCTTGATAACCGTATTACATAGAACTCTATCCTCAAATTCTGATTTTTGAATTGTTTTCTGTGATCGGCCTGTCAAATAGCTAGTAAATCAATCAAGGGCAACTCCGCGCATTCCATAGAACCATAGTTTATACAGCAGGATACCGTGGTCCACGCTGTCGAATGCCTTCGAGAGGTCACATGCTATCATTCCACCGAACAATATTTTCCCTCCAAGTTATTGCATATATCTTCAAGCATTGCAGCACTTGCTGACTGAGTATTTTTCCCTTTCTGAAAACCATGTTGAGATTTTGATAATATGCTGTGTTTATTAATAAAAGCTACTAGTCTTGTGTTCATAATTTTTTCAAACAGAATAGCAAAAACTGACAACTGGGATATAGGGCAATAATTAGTAACAAGTTTATTATCTTCTTTTTTATATAATGGGGTAACAATGGCCCATTTAAAACCGTCTGGAAAAATTCCTAGTGTTATTGAAGAATTAAACAACACATCTAGTGGTTCTGAAATTAAATCTATAATTTGTTATATGAGAAACTATGAAATATTATCACAACCAGAAAAATATTTATTTTGTAGCTTGGAAGCACTTCTTTCAATTTCAAGTTTGTTCGTTGCATTTATAAAAACGGAGTTTGGGTGATTTTTGTTTAATCTACTTAGATACGTAGCAATACGAGATAAGTTTGTGTTTCGACCAACAGTGCTAACCATATTTAGAAAATACGTATTGAACGCATCTGCTATCAGGCTCGGATTAGTTATATTGTTTCTTTCGTGTGTCAACTCACAACAATGCATTTCGTATAATTTTCCATGCCATACGCATTTTGCTATGAGATGTGTTGATTTTTTTGTCAATGTCCAATCGTTTAGCCCTACGGACAACTCTCCTCAATATGCTACAATATTTATTCACATAGTTTTTTAAATTTTCATCAGTAATAAACTTTAGTTGCCATTTCACCTGCCTTTTTTTAGCACTTAATATTTTAATTCCTGGTGTAATCCAGCTTTTAATAACTCGTGAAGTTGACTTAAATTTAAGAGGGATGCATAAGTTATGTAATTTTGTAATATTATCCATGAAGTAGTCGAAACGAGAATTGACGTAGGTGTTATTGTCATAAATCACATTCCAATTTTCTTGTGGCAAACAATTTCGAAACGTTGAAATATTTTTGTTAGAATAATATCGCGACTAATACCTTTTTGTCAATTTCTTTGTTTCGACAGGTATTGATACATATTGAGAATGGTGGTTGGACAGGCCATTATAATAGACAACACCATGCACTGACGCCGCCTTATCCTTATCTAAACATATGTGATATAAGCAGCTTTCAGATGTCTCAGTTATTGTTGTGGGTACTGAGATAATATTTCTTAAATTGTACGAATCTAGTGTGTTTTTCAGTTTGATAGTATTTGTTGTAATTGAGTAGAGGTAGTTTATGTTACTGTCTTCTAGGCACACAATATCGGACTTGTACATGGTAACAGTGTGTAGCAAATTATCTAAGTTAGTGATAAAAGTGTCCTGTAACCCCTCGGGGCTGTGGTAATAGCAAATTATAACAGTATTCAATTTAGAGAGTTCAATAGCAACAAATTCAAAATGTTTGTCCTCCGCTAACTGGGAGTACTTGAGAGGTTCGAAATGCAATCCCTGCCCGAATCGCCAAATTTTTTGAGCGTTATCATTTGTCCATTTCTGTTATATATTAATTTTGCTTTGTTTTGATTATTAATTTTGTTAAAAGATTTCTATGTTTTGAATTTATTTTTTAACTGAATATTATTTTTATTACGTAACAGTTTCTTTTTTAATTTATCTTATCTGGAAATTGATTTAATTAAGCCAACAGTTATCCATGGTTTAATTTTTCTATTCTTTGGTTTAACTACTTGATGTTCTCTGTACACACTAGTAATGTTACTTACTGACGTTATGAATAAATCAAAACCGTAATTTACAATTTTTTCTTGGTATAAATCTGCCCAGTTTGTTGTTTTTAGGCACTCACTTATTCGTGCGTAGTTTACATATTTTCTTGTGCACTCATCGTTTGATAGAGTATGGTCTTTGTATTTAAAATATTGAATTTTTAATAAAGTACTGTAATGATCCGAGCCGATTCAAATATCACTGGAACTAATGTGTAATTTGCTACAATTTATTGTTTTTAAAGAATATATAGTCTAAGCATGTTTTTGCTGGATATACGTCAAAAGATCGCAGTCAAAAGGTCGCGTGACAAAAGATTGTGGTCAAAATGTCGCACGACAAATGATCGCATGCGACAAATGATCGCATGCGACAAAAGATCACATACGAAAATAACAACATTACAATTACAGAAAAAGAATTCTGCAGTGTGGAAATAAAGTAACGGATAAATTCATTAACTTTGTTGATATTCATTTTTATGAAAAAATCTCGAAGGGGTGTAGTGATTTTGACCATAAGGAATATTTTTAGCTGATTTTCAGTTTTTTATGTACTTTGTTTTTCATGATATGACGTCATCGACTTTTTTTTTAAATAGCAACCTATATTTTTACTATTGATTTCGCTAGTTTTTTATCCCGTTTCGAACGGTATAAAATTTTCTAGATGTTCCATTTGAAAAAATGGTCTTAAAGTTTAAATATTAAAAACCAATTAATTGAGCAAAATGAATCTAGTTACCTACGTTAACGGAAAGTCATTAACGGCACATTCGTTTTTATTGAAATTTAAAAAAACAATTGAAAAATACAACTAGAAATTTATTATCAATCCCATTCAAAGTTAATAATGACGATGACTGTGTCACGCTTAATTGTACCATTTTTATTAATAAAATAGTTTGCTAAAGGTAAATTCTAATTTAGAAAAAGGAAACGACTCTTATTTTGTTATGACATTTACAAATTGTTTATCTCTGAAATGTAACTAATCTCTTTTTTGTTTTATCCACTGGTAACTAGATTTATTTTGCTCATTTCATTGGTTTTTAATATTTAAATTTTAAGACCATTTTACTCGATTTCTTCAAATGGAACCTATAGAAAATTTTATACCATTCGAAACAGGATAAAAGTACTAGCGAAATCAATAATAAAAATATAGGCTATTAAAAAAAAAGTCGATGACGTCATATCATGAAAAACAAAGTACATAAGAAACTGAAAATCAGCTGAAAATATTCCTTATGGTCAAAATCGCTACACCCCTTCGAAATTTTTTCATAGAAATGAATATCAACAAAGTTAATGAATTAATAATAATAATAATGTGTTTATTTCAAAAAAAGCAGATTACAAGTTAACAAAAGAATAGTAAGCTGCTTGAATGAAAAGAAGTCAAGATATACATATGATAACATCATAACACATAAATTCTTCCACAGTATATGGTTCAAGTACGATAAGAACAAGTCTGATTTCTCTCTTATATTGATTGAAATTATTTAAAGTTTTAATTCTGTGTGGGAGCTTATTGAAAAACTTTATACATGAATAATATGCTCCCTTTTCAAAAAGAGTCAACCTATGTTTTGGATAAATATACTGGTGTCTTCTTGTATTATGATGATGAACAAAGAAACATGAGACAACAAATTCTTTATGTTTAAAAATAAATAGCAAACACCCGTAAATGTATAAGCCCAGGACAGTTATGATGTTAATAGATTTAAAATGGGCCCGACAAGTTTCCCTGAAAGCTAACTTATTCAAAATACGAATAATTCTTTTCTGGATTACAAATGTTTTTTCAGTTTCAGAGGAACATCTCCAGAAAATTATTCCATATCTCATAAGAGATTCAAAGTTCGCATAATATGCAGTTTTTAAAGTATTGTAGTTACAATATTTCGAAAGAACTTTGAATCCGTAACATTACGTATTCAACCTTGAGCACAAGTAACTAATATGGTAACTCCAGTCCAAAAATTCATCAATATTGTAACGACTTGCAAGGCGGATCGCGTGCAGACAAATGAGTCAGCTTCCAGATCATTCGAGAACGACCTTGGTGATTAATGCGCTCAACACGTCAGCGTTGCTGGAATAATCCAGTAAGATCTGGAAGCTTCCGGAATGAATCACCCGGCGATATATTAAAATGGTCTTTAGCCCGTTACACAACTCTGCTTGTAGAATCAATTATTTAAAGTGAGTCAATAAAGCACAGAGCTGGGGTAAGCAGGCAACTGCAAGAAGTCACATTAGAAATTTTGATTCATGATTACATATTAAATGAAATTACTTTAGAATGAATGGCAATAAGGCAGAGCTCAAATCGTAAATTGGAGTAATTAAAATATCAATTAATATAAATTAAGAGGTTGGTGCAATGTAAAGCCAATCAAAATTCAACAAATCTATCACCAAAGGGATTTATTACATGAAGGTTAATTAAATTTACATGTCAGTATAATTAAATAAGTACAGTTCTATGAACTTTTTAAATAAAGGTAAGAAGGACAGAATGTTCAATACAGTGCAAAAAGAAAGTGGAGCAGTAATATTTGAAAATTGATGAAAATAAGACAAGTTTTTTAACATCGTCGGTTGTGTACGAGACATAACCTTTCATTGTAGATGCGATACCGGGTTTAATTACCGAATCTACTACGATTCCATTCATTTCATATCTAATTTCGCTAAATAGGTCGGCAATACCATTATTTAAGAATTTTGCGGTTATTGTGGGCACTCCCGTAGATTTCTGTAGCTTTCCTTCTATGTATAGGTAGCTTAAACCGGGAAGAGTTGACATATCTTCTTGAATCGGTATGCGAATTTCATCGTTGTTTTCAAAGCGATTAGTGTAAGGTTGGTGGGTATGTATTTTCTTTGTAACAATTGAATTTTCAACAAGAACTTTTTCGCCAATATTTAAAATACTCATTGTTACAACAGCAACAAATGGAAGCCGAGCAATTTGAGAAACGCTTGATTCTTCTTTGTCAACCGATCGGACGCTGACTTCCTACTGATCTTCGAACACTTGGTGTGTCGCTTGTTATATGTTTTTAACAATATACTATTATTATTGGCGATCAGATGCTCGGGATAGTAGGAATTAAATCGAAAACCCATTACACCTTCTTCAAATGCAAACCTACCGTTACAGTTTCCGAACTGAAACTGATGGGTTTGTCGTCTTGATCGAGTATTTTAATCGTTATATTTGTAATTGTTTTTGTGCTTATCGGGAGATAGATAACCGGATTTGGAGACTCCACTATTTTAAAACCAGACGGTACGGTAGGAAAGAATTGATGAATTATATGACCCAGTGTGCCGTTCTTATATGAACCTAAAGCCACGTTACAGTGGATTATTATGGAATTTATATTCATGATGTTAGTTACATTTTCAGACGTCAGTTACGTTTTCAGGATTTAATTCGGGTTTTCATAGTACTGTTAATACCTCTTATTGAAACCGATTCATGGTTATCACGGTTGAGCTGTGTTTGAATATATTCATGAATATCGTATGCTTCATCGGGTAGCACGATTTCTGGCCGACCGGTAAGCTGAAAACTATTGTTAAATTTATTTACGTTAGGTATGGTGTTGTAGGATTCAAAACTAAGTTAACCCATAACATACTCGTTTTCTTCATCCAGGAAAATCAGGGGATTGAAATCGAAACTTAAAACGGACGATCTTCTAGTAAGCGTGAAAATGAAAGACATTGTGAAATGCTACATTGAAGAATCGAACGTAAACTGCCGGTAAAAGTCAATTTAAGTAGCTATATAAAAACTGTAAACAAAGATGTCAGCAAATATAAGAATTTACGTCCTGATATCTCTCGAAATTATATGTAATCTTATTTTTGCTGCCACCGTCGTCTCTACGAAAATATTTTAATAATTCTAGGGGTGGTTTTAAATGCCCTATACTATCAAAGTATGTAATATTTTTACTACGTTTTACGTAAGCAGTCCAATGAGTACCTGGGCCTACTTTATCGTCTAAATTTACAATACCGGCTTCGTTCTTACGAATCCTTAAAGGTAAATCGTTACGCATGTATACATTCCTAAAATATAAGCAGCAGTTTATTGTGTTACA
>CALNHX010008468.1:0-27337 GCA_940337035.1 Agriotes lineatus | reverse complement strand
GTTTTTTCGTAAAATAATTTTTGTATAAACCAATAAAATACAATGGGATGCACGAAGCGCCACTAATCATATATGGGGATTTAGCATGCTCGAGTTGAGCTGCGAGCAGCTGACGTCACACCACTAGCTTTGTCACGCGGTACCACTTTCTAGTTTCATTCGAACGGGAAGATACTTTTGCTTATAACTAAGCTACTGTAAACTCAGCCAGTAATGCAAAAGAGTTGTCGTCGTGCAGCAGTTGCTGTACAAGGGGGGTAAAGAGTACACTCCGGTTGAACATGTGTCATCGACATTAAAGTTACTTGCATTCTTAATTATTTCATATTTTCTTTTGTAGCGTTATGGCGTTGGAATTTTAATGTAGTAATTTCGTTAATGAGGTCATAATTAGGGAAAATAAATATCTTATAAAATGCATATAAAAACAAAAATGTTTAGTCTGCAGTACTGAGTTTTGTTGCATTGCTTTGTACGTGTACAAGGGGCTCAATTTATTTGTTTTTTTCGGTTTTTTCATTGTTAAACTACATTCCGCTATGTCAAAGTTGGGAAGTGGAAACAGGCTACGTTCACATCTGTAAAGTTTATAATACTATTACATTAATTCGACCGCACCAGCTTTTAAGTACGAACGGTATTTATTTGTTCTATTAAACCGAATAAAATTATTAAAAAATCCTATGTCATTTTTACTAAAAATGTTGGTATTTTTTAATATAGTTAACTTTGTGGAACAGTATGCGATGTGTTCGTGGATGCGTTACAAAAAAAAGTGAGAGAAATTGGTTTACATTTTGTAACTGAATGTATAAGACCTTCACACAACAAATCACGAACACCGTCGAAGGCGTATAAGTATGATTGTGTACCGAAGCGAGCTGCGTAGAATTTCTCTTTACAGGCTGCATCTACAGTACTTCTTTTCTTAATTTTTTGGTGTATGCCACGTATTTCGGGGACATGAATTCTACCAAAATATTACGAAAATAGAAATTGTAAGAATTAAAGATAAATAAAATATGTCTACGTCTGTACACATATTAGCGACATTAATTATAAATAAATAAATAAATATTGTCTTTATTTTCCTTTTCAACAACAAGCATAAAATGAAATAAAATTGAAAATTACAAAAAAGGAAAATCGCAAGGCGAAGTTCGGTTCGATGGTAATGCCATCGTCCGGTCTACCACTTAAACCTTGAAATAAATTTTAAAAAATATTGAAAATTAAGAACCGTAATGAAGTATGAAAATGAAAAAACCAGATTAATAAACATATACATGTTTTATAAACTAAAAAGAAATTAAAAAGAAATTCATTCCATCAAAACATTCCCATAGATAGCACTGATAACTGCTCCACTAAATTGATTGACTCTCCAATAGAAGGCAATACATACGCTTTTTAAATAATTGAGGTTTCAAGCTTTTGAATTCGACAGGAACAGAGTTATATAATTTATAAATGTTATACGTAAAAGATCTCTGAAAGATAGCTGTTTTGTGTACAGGAGGAGTGATGAGGTCCTTGTTCCTGATATTTATGTTATGAACATCAGTTCGGAAGGATATTCGTCTGTGTAAGTAAGGCGGAATTTTTTCCAGGATAATCTTGTGAAATAAACAAACCGAAAAAAGAATATAACGATTTCTCATATTTAGCCACATTAAATCTTTCAACTTGTGTGAAATATGTTCAAATTTGCGGATACCAAAGATATACCGCAAACATATCTATAGGAAAGTTACAACAGTAATTTATACGTTTTATGAATACCACAAATGTAGGAACAGTTCTATGGCAATACGTTAGGATATTTTTCTATAAAATATTAGAAGAGTCGATTCTATAGTGGATTATTCTATACATATAAATAGCAACATTTAGCTCGCCCCAAGTTTCAAGTTTGACAGTTTTAAATTCTTTTAGAAGTGGCTAATAAAGTAGTTATTCTCTTTGCTAATAAACATAAATCATAAATACAGTAGATATCGTTTATAATGACGGCGAAGGGACTGGAAAAATTCGGTCGTTATTTCTGTAGGTCCCTATAAATAAAGACAAATGTTTTTCTCCAATGGGACAAAAAATTATGCTTTTCTGACATGTTTTCAGGCCGTGAAATACATAATATCAGTATATTATCGTCGTTTCTAGGCAACCAAGAATAACAGTTTGCAAATGCATCCATGTAACAATACGGGAATAACTTTTTATCCTAGGCCAATGAAGTTATTAATTTTGCATTTATTCCTATCAGAGAAAAAATATGTTTTATTGCTACAAAAACAAAATGCATTTTGTACTAGTGCTCATTGAAGAAATTAAGTACTACATATAAATTATTAAATTTTAACCAAAAAAAATCTTAATTTGGTTTGTGTACATCATTGATATTGAAACTTTTTTTTTAAGATATAGCACTTGGGTACTAAATTCTACAATTTAAATTACAAAATTAAATTTACAGTATTCAACTTACTAAGTACACAAAAATATAATATGCTTAACTTACTAATTCAAAATATAACTATCTACTAATCGAGTAAATTCTTTTAAAGTTCTAGACCCTTTAATGTTTGCAGGCAGAGCATTAAAAAGCTTGGTTGTTTTTACTTGTATTACATTGTAATTTTCTTTTGATCTTATATTATATAAGTGTATTTCTGACCTTTTTTTTAAAGTATGAATTTAAATTTTTTGCGAGGGGTATTCCGCGGGGGAATTTTGGTGTACAAGCTTCAGGAATTAGTAGGGAATTAGAGGAATTAGTTGGGGATTTAGGGAAATTAGTTGGGGAATACGAGGAATTAGTGGAAGAATTAGGGGAATTGGTTGAGGAATTAGGGGAATTAGTTAAGGAATTAGGGGAATTGGTTAAGGAATTAGAGGAATTATTTGAGGAGTTAGGGAGGAATATGAGGAAGTACGGCGCAGCGCACCCAACTTTTAGACATGACCCTACATCTTTAGCAACGAATGTAAATGTCTCCCACATGACAGTACTCCTCTACACGCTTTCCTTAGGGTAAATAAGTGCATTATTTAATTGGTTCAGTGATTCGCACGTGTACCTATTATTCTAATTAAATAGAATCTGTTTTTATTACCCTTATCAGGGCTGTAGCTCTCTTAGAACGCATTATCACCCCTTAAAGTTTATTAACATCTTTTCAAGCACCCTGTTTTTTAGGGCTATACGATTTCGCATAAAATACTTCCGGTGCCTCGGAAAATAATGCTTTACTTTATTTTTTAATTGGGCGACACTGATTATTTGACAATACAATTCTACATTTTAAAAAGGTATTTGAAACTTATTTCTAACCTTTTCAATCTATATTATTGTTGTTCTATTTTTAAATGTATACATTGAACTTAGTTTATGTATGTATGCATGCATTATCAGTAACCTCTTTGTACCAACGGGTATAAAGGCTGGTGCTTTCTATGCGTCTGGCGGTGCACTTGGCCTAGTTTCCGAGTTACAAAGTTGGAGCTCGGTTTTTGCGCTTTCGTAGCAACCATTGTGTCAGGTGTGTATCTTGGTGATGTGTTGACCTTGTTATTCTGTCTCTTAGGTCTGTAGTTCTAAGTAGAGCACAGTTGTTTGGTGCCCAAATGTCAATGGTCTCACCTAGGGTGTCTTGATGTCAATTTGACGTATTTGTTAATTAACAGAGTGCGGACACAGTAGCTTCCTCCTTTCTTCAATCGCATAGTAAATTAATGATTGTCACATTGGCATTACTTTTCAATTGATATATCTATAAACGTTTCCAAAAAAAATATTACAAGGTATTTTATCGTATTATATTAACGGAAACTATTTGCTATGCGTTACATTTCAGGATCTGCATGATGGAAAAGTGATGGGCCTTAGCGTGTACAAATAAATTAGGCAGAATTGTTATGTTTATTTAACCAATAATGAAGTTATTTTATATCTATCTTACTCCAATATACACGAATCACGATGAAACATAACCTATTAGTTATTGTTACTAAAACTGAACAAAGAGAAAAAGTATATATTCTATTCAAAAGTAATTTAGAGTGAGAGGGGACATTGATCTGTCCGTACCCTGGTAAGGAGAAATACGTCAAATTAACATCAAGTCACCCTAGTCTCACTGGATTTATATCAACCGCAAAGGTGGAAAAATTACGCCCACCGTGGATTCGAATGGAGGACTTGCTTATGCCAGCGTAACGCTCTACCAACTGCTCTATTCGGCTTTTCATTTTATTTATTTACTCAAAATAAACTTTTACTAAACTGTTTTTTACTTTTCTATTATTGCTATGAATAGGGATTTCCAATCAGAAGTATTTAATTTAAAACCTATATTTATTGAAAAATAGTAGTAGGTATACAAAAAATGTGTAGTTTGAAAATAATTGTAGGTGTTTCCACAGAGTGAGGGCGCTGTGGCTTACCTTAACATATGCACTATATTGAGTCGTCTTCTTTGGGTCTCAATATAGAATTGAGTACTAGATTATATCACATCTGGTATGTTGTATTTTTACTAGAATATGGAGAGCCAGCATTAGAGGTAGCGTAAACTAGCAAACATCACATCTGGTATGTTGTATTTTTACTAGAATATGGAGAGCCAGCATTAGAGGTAGCGTAAACTAGCAAACAAGATACAACTCTGGTCCAGCAATTGCTACCTTTGCATTAAGCTGAACAGATATGCCTTGATTAAACTTATATTGAATCTCAAAAGCAGTAAACTAAAACCTAATATGTTCAGTCCTGTGATTGCATCAAACACGTCAATCTCTATTTAAGGCTGTCAGATCAATGACCTCCACGTATTCCACAGTAATAAATTTGAGTATAAAGAACATGCTGAATCAAATTGAGATATTAAAAACAATGAATGATTCGAGTACCACCAACAATTTATGGAGACATTTACCTTTCCAAGGGAAGACAAAAGGCTCAAAAATAAAAGACAAAAATATACTAACTGAAGAAAAAATACTTAATTTGGATATAAATCCCGAAGTCGAAAAAGCTCTTCAGAATGCTTTAGCTTACATGAAACAACTTGGTATCGATGTCTAAGACAATGATTGGAAATACATACATGTTCCTTTCCTGAAATTTCATTAGAATTCTGGACCTACAAAGGACAACATGATAGGCATGAGCAAGAACGACGCTGTGAGCAAGAACGAAGTCGAAAATGAAGAAAACGAAATTGACAGAGATCTAGTAAAAACAAATCTAAATAATGGGGATGATATGCTTTTGAAATTAATTGTTAATGAAAGCAATTCAACTTAAACTTCTGAAACAATGACTTTGAAAGATTTTTCCGAAAAAGTTGGTAGTCAACGTTTATTCGAAAAATCACCATATGTAAAATTCATCTTTCATAATAAGTAGTCAATAATTAAAAAATAATTTATGCTGCTGACTTTGAATCGATCAAACGCAAAAGTTAGTATCGATCGATTGAAGCGATTTATCGGCGCTTTTGGATAAACCCCATAAGAAAGCTAAGAAAAGACAGCTGACCTCAACCTTGAAAATCACCATCAAGAAGTAACAGAAAAGGAATAAAACAAATGACACTGACTCGACTTCAAACCTTGACTCAGAAGAACATATACGGCACTTGACAATTCCGATTCGGTTGATAGTTTGGAAGATTTTTTTCAGTCCGGATCTAAAGACGTCTTAGGCAAAACAGGACTGGAAATTAAATTAGATAGAACAGAACTATTACGCAGTTTTCAACGACCAGTCATTTTTCATTGGTCAAATAATTTAAGATAGTGGAAACGAGCAATACAAAATCCATTTTTTAAAAGCCCAGCTCAACTCTTTTATTTGGCATAGAAAGATTTAATCTTCTACGATCCTATCAATATAATTGGAATGTGGCCATTTGAATTAAAAAGGTTGGATCTCCTCAATATTAACCATAGATATACACTCTCACACTGTATTTTATCTGAATAAAATGTTCATTTTTCATGGGGTATTAGTGCAAACATTTCCACAATTTCTAATTATCTTCAAGAGTTTATTTTAACAATCATGTAGTTTAACATAGAAGTAGTATTTGGGAACTGGGGTCAGGATTTTGAAGAAATTTGGTTGAAATCTATCTGGTCGACGTTTTGACAATCTTATTTCGCCATCCGCAAGGTTATTTACATAAACAAAAAAAATTATGAACAAAAAATATCGAGTTATAACTACAATAGCGAATTGTACATTTAAGCGATTATATGACTGGTGTTTAGCGTTTTTTAGGAATGACGCATACTTAGTCTGTATGTATAGACTTAACAATCTTTGTTTGCTTATCTTCAGAATCCTGAGGATGACGAAATAAAATTGTTGAAATTTCGACCACATAGAAATTGGTTTACTTCGAAATCCTGACCGCTATTTCCAACATACATCTTCCAGATCTAATTATCTTACTTATAATTTTTTAAATTTAATTGAAGAGTAGATATTAATACTGTCACTTTGGAGTTACTATTTTAGAATAACTAGTATTATACTAAGGGTGTTACTAGTTATCGTTGTGGAGATTTAGGAAAATTACTAAGGAATTAGTAGGGAATTAGAAAATTGCAAGTGAATTAGGGGAATTAGTAGGAAATTAGGGGAATTAGTAAGGAATTAGGAGAATTACTAGGGAATTAGTATGGAATTAGAGGAATTACTAAAAATTTTGGGAATTAGTGTACATAATATTTTTTTGCGGAATACCCCTCCATTTTTTGGCAATAAGTTGTGTTCAATTTTATAAATTAAAACTAAAATTGCCTTATGTATACTCTGTCTAACTGGGAGCCAACCTAGTATTGTTAACATATAATCAATAGGTGTATATCTGTCACAGCTTAACAGTATTCGCATAACTTTATTTTGTTGCACTTGAAGCTTATTTATAACATTTTTATTACATGAAATCAAAAGTGACATACAATAGCTAAAATGGGGAAAAATGATTGTCTTATAAATAATTTTTTAGTCCAGGCATGTACTGATATTCTTTAAAAAACCCATTTTTTTTCTGATATTGAACGTGATTGCAAAAATCTAGCTGTGGGTCTAGAAAGATTCCTAAACATTTGATTTCTTGTACATATTCAATAATTACTTTATCCAAATAAGTTGCTAAATTCCTATCACTAAATTTTGTACAATTTATCTTACTTCCTAAAATCACACATTTAGTTATTTGGGCATTCAATTTTAAGTCATTAAAATTATCCTCAATCTCCCCACTGTATGATCCAAAATTAACCCCCGAGAAATCGGTGATTTTTTCTCTGCGTCCCAATAAGTCCTTTAGAGTCATCAATCTTAGACTCAAAGTAGGTTTTTCTTTCGGAGCGTAACTTTCTCTTTTGCTTATAGTCTGCTCGATCTTTTTCTTGCTTAGTTATACAGAATCTCCTATATGCAAGATCTCTTTCTTTTTGAGCTTTACACACTTCTTCCGAGGTCCATGTGTATCTTTTCATCTGACACTGTTTCACCAGTGCAATGGTATCAAGAGCACTTTGTATATTATGCATCAGATCGGTATATATATATTTTTTTTTTTATTTACCTTGTCGAGTGTCGACGTGTCAGTAGGAATTCAAATTTACTTAAGAAGATGCGGTCGTGCCGGTTGTTTGTCTTGGGGTAGTACCTAATTAATTGAATTAATTTAATTAGTTTAATTGCAATTGTTTATGTTATTGTTACATTTAAGATATTTAAGTTATTGTTAAGTTTGATAGGAGTAGTAAGTTCTACAAACAATGTAATTAGGCGAAATGCCTGTTTTGTTTGTTTGTTAATAAATAAATATATTACACGTTTACGTCTGCAGATGTATTATTCCAGTTTTTTCCTATAAGTTCTAAAATTAAAGTTGAGATCATATTTTCATTTAGGTTATGATATTGTCTAGTGTTCTTTCTTGAAGATCAGTATTATTTATCCAAAGTTGAGTACCCACAATCTGATGATCACTTATAATAGGAAAGTTTCGTGGAAATTCTATGGCATCAAAATCATTTGTAATGATGTGATCCAAAAGAGTTGATGGAGGTGTTTGTAATCCGTGTTTCTTTTGTTACAATTTGTCTAAAACCAGCAGCCTCAAAAACTTCCCTACATTTTTTTGCCTTGCTTGTATGTGTCAACAAGTCAACATTTAAATCTCCTAATATACAGGGTGTCCCAGAATAAATGTTCCTAATTATCAGAATTGAGAGAGAGCATGTTATTCAACACTTTTTAATAATAAACCAGTGTTCGGAAATACTTCCGTATTGAATTAAAACTGCATGAAGGATATGAGGATTAGAAATTCCTGTAATGTGGATACATTATCCGTTCACAAAACTCGTGAACTCTCAATGTCAATTTTTTAAAATATTTTCTGAGTGTACCTGGAAATTAGTAATATTTAAAGTTAGGTTATGTTACATATGTCACATGTAACATAATCTAACTTTATATATTACATTTCAAACTGCATTTACATGTATTAGAATTATTTAAGTTTCATATTTTACTTCGCTTAACTTTTGACACATGTAAAATAACCTAACTTTAAATATTACTAATCTCCAGGTAGTCAGCAAATATTTAAAAAAAATTACATTGACAGTTCACAAGTTTTGTGAATAAATTATCTATCCACTTTGGAGAAATTTGTAATCTTCATATCCTTCATGCAGTTTTAATTCAATAGGAAGTATTTCCGAACACTAGTTTATTATTAAAAAGTGTTGAATAACATGCCCTCTCTCAATTCTGAGAATTAGGAACAGTTATTCTGGGACACCCTGTATAAGAAGTATTTTCTTGAATAATATCTTCATTCAACTTTTCTTGTACCACTTCTAAAAACTCATTGGCTCTAGAATTAGGAGATCTGTACCATGTACAAATATAACGGTATTTAGATCAATATGATTGTTAAGGACTAAGATCCAATAGGTATTAGTTACTGACTCATTATATAGTACTTCATATCTAAAACAATTTTTAAGATAAATTATAGCCCCTCCCGTATGTCGGCTGTCAGAGTCACACACAACAGTTTGATAATCAGGAACATCAAATTCTGCATTTTCAATATCTGATGTCACATGAGTTTACGTGACACACGTGATGCACGGACTTGTTTTACGTAAGAAATCAACCAACTGCAATATATTTGATGTTATTCCCTGTATATTGACGTGAAGGATATCTACAGCCTTAGAAACTCCAGATGTGTAAGACAAATAGTTGCTATGCGTACTGTGTTCTATTTTGTTGTTTTTCTTGGGCTCTCTTATAACGAACACAGTTTCTATCAAATACAGTATGGTTAAACACAATATTTGGTATTTTTAAGACTTCAGAAGCATACTTACAATTTGTACATTCGAATGAATGTGATTGGCAATCTGTACTTTTATGATTTTGATTACATAAGGGGCATACAATTTGTTCCGCTTTACAGTGTTGCGCTTTGCGACCATACTTCCAACACTTAAAACATCGCAATACTGTGGTATATTAAAAACTAGAAAGCTGTCCCACTCCAAGAATACTCTCTTGCTATTTACCAAACATTTAAAAATGTCCGGCAACACTTCTAAGATTATATTATACAGCTTCTTATTGTACGGGAAATATTTTTTAATAAACTCTATATTATCGGAATCCAATCCATTTAAACAGTTTTGACTTTTTATGCTCTGCAAAAACTGCCTTTTCATCATTCAAATTTTTTCATGTATAGCAACAATCAGTAATTTGGGACGAATTAAATTTGGAATTTCAACAACATAGTTGTCTGATAACTCGGCCTTTGCTTTATTCTGCAGTTTTTCTAAGGATTCCTTATCTTCGCACTGAATACTAGCAGAACCATGGCCCACAGATTTTAGTCGTTTTATTTCTACTGATAAATCAGTTGGATTTATTTTCTGCGTGATAGCATTTTTGGTTGCTTTGTTATCTTGATTTGCATTTTTCGGTCTAATTATTAACGGCGGATTTTTTGGTTGTACGACGTCTGACTATAGTTGATTTGGCCGTGTTGAGTCCCTACGTTCTAAATGCTGCACTAGGTTCTCCGTATGCACTTTACATTCCTCTGTCTGCCTTTGAACTCTTGCGAGGCGTTCACTAATCATAATTTTTTCAGACACTGATATTAAACACACATCGCACATCCAAAACAAATTTTTACAGTCACTAATAACTCTTTGAAACTGATCCTTAACATTAACACAATGATAATGATACTTATTTTGGCAAAATTTACACGTCACATACTTTTTGTTTACGATAAAATTGTCGCTGCAGCGGGAACACACGTGTGTACCCGTCCACATACTGCCAGAAACTGGGTTGCGACTCCATTTAGGGCTGCAAAGGAGTCTGCTGGGGTCACAAGACCCATGAAAGAAAGTGACAAAAATGAGTTCTCAAATCTATCACAATAATAAATGTTTAATATTGAAAATAATAATTTTCATTGCTTGCTTGCTTGATGCCACTTTGAGAGCAAACCTGTGGGCCGAATTGGCTGATTCTGGTGTCAATCGACTCAGGGCGACGCAAGTAAGTCAGTAGTAGAGTTTTCAAATTTTTATAAGTGACTTTTTTTTATGTGGATTTTTGTTGATAGCTAACCTCAAAATTAACTCGACACACAAAATGGATCACTCTTGTACAAATTGCATTAAATGAGTTATTTCGCGCCCAATTTGGGTGCAGAACGCTAGTTGAAAATAAAGTGGTTTTTCAGTTTCAAACTTACTTTCTTGAAAATGGTCCTAACCATGAGTAGATCCCAAATCCATTTTAATGTGTTTAGTGTACAGATTTTTCACTTTAACACTCTCCGATGGAGATTTCAGCAATTTTTGGCTGAGTTTGAAGTGACTTCTCAGAATTATCTGACGCTGCACTAAAAGTCATGATGCAATTTGCATCATCTTATATGTATGAAAACTTGAATTTTTACTTACCTTATCTTTGTCCCTTTTACCTGTGTAGGGGTATTTAGCCATTTTTTGAACTCCTGCCTATCCTGTGCCAGGTTAGTCTGTCTCAAGTTCCTATTCTCGCATTCAGTTGGCTTCTCTCTGAATCCTTACTGGTCGATGTTTACTCAATTGGGGGATTCCCCTATCCACCACCCAGGAGACACACTTTCTAGGAGTGGGGTCTCCAGACAGATTAATTTATTTAAAATGTAGATTTAGAAATAGGTTAGAAGTGGAACCTCCACTCAAATCAAAGGTAAGTTCTATAGAGTATGTATTAAATTACAGAAATAATGTTTTTTCTTAATTTGAGTCTGTCTTATTATCAGCTGACTTTAAACTTTCAACAAATGCATAGAAATGACTTTGTATCCACATACTGGGGTCACCAGATGCTTGAATCATCAATGTGGGACTACGTTACCAAGAAGTTTGAATACCCATCGGTTTACATAATTGTCTGTTTTCGAAAAATTCATATTTGTAGTACCAAATATGTAAACTCGAATTTGATCTTATTTGTGGGTGGCCCTTTGCAGTACGAATCACTGCAGCATTTGTATAGTTATACTGCTCTCTTTCTAACTTCTTAGTTTGTATAGGCTATTCGAGCGAACGCATGGGTGCCTAAGATAGTTCAGCTGGCCATTTTTACTTGACTGTGGACTTTATACCTGCAGAATAAGATTGAATAAGAGTTTATACTGTACTTACATCAAATTCCTTAGCTATAGAATCATTTGACAGTAAAAGCTTCCCGCTATGGCAATTTTTTATGTGCTCACAGTCCAAGGTTGCATTGACAACTAGACAGAAATAACACGCCACCATGCTTCTTACCATTTCCGCAAAATTTAGTAATTCCCGGGCTTTCTGGATTTTTTCCACTGCTCTTCGTTATATATGATGAATTGTGAAATTTCAGACGGGTTTTCGGTCGAAATATCTAATGTCGCAATAAGTAATACATCCACAATGGACTTAATGTGGATTCTGACCAGGACATTTAATTTTCGCCTTTATAACTGATATGTTAGTATAGCCGATGTTGTTATAATAGATATCTACTGTATATAATCGAATAGCGCCGAATTACCCAAACTAATGCTCTTAAGATAATGTACTCCTACACAAAAAATTTATTTATGAAAACCATTTATTTTTATTGCAGCTGTTCGAATCAAGTTTAGAGGTAGAGCTAAAACGAGATGGATAGAATCTGAATCATATTATGATAGTTCAACAAAGAAACATAAAACGAGGCGTGTTACATATACTGCTGAAGAAGATTATTTCAATGCAGAATATGCTCTAGTTCAAGGTATGTATTTTTCTGTTGGTCTAATACTTTCATAGTCATAATTTTTTAAGGAGAATCTATACAATTTATTGCTGAAAGTGGTATATTATGAATTATATTCATAAACTAAACAAATTGTTTCAAACAGTACACACGCCCTACTTCTATAGAATGACTAGAACGCGTTGGCCAGCCTGCGTCTGGCGCTGCCAGCGTAAAGAAACTGTTAACAATAAAAATGCTTGCTTAAGCTGGTAGCCAGCCGACGTCCGGCCCTGCCAGCGTTAACAATACAAATGCTTGCTGCGTCGCCACTTGTGCGCGGTCGGCATGTGCACGCGCCAGTGCTTACGGTCTGGACGGCCGGCGGCCGACATCAGCTCTTATAATATAAGATTTAAAACAACTGAACATTTTGTAAAATGCAGTACCATAATGTTGAAGTCAATTACCTACATAGTTTTACAAGAAACAAGAAATTGTTTTAAAATATTTATTTTTCTAGGATTAACTTAAATTTTCTTATAAAATGTTTTGTTAAGATGTGCTGCCATAATAACTTCATCATCTAGCAACACTGCATGCCAACCAAGAACTCTTGAATTTCACACATAGTAAGTGAAATGAGACAAATAGGAAACCTCTGTCAAAAAATTTAGACCTGAAAGTTGGTTCACCATGTTTGTGGATATGTTGACTATGTGGTCTTTCTCATGAAGTTTTTGTATGATTCTTGTAAAAATGTAGCATAATACTCTTGTTGGTATTTTAAGGCCCTGGACACACGTGGATTCCATATGGGAGATACCGGTATCCCAGATACAGAAAATACACGCGTTGAAATGGAGCTGTTCACACGGCATTCAGCAACACATAGCAGTATAGCGCTGCAGAATTTTGGTATATGTCCTTTTCGGCCGCCGGCGACAAATTCTGTATCTCGGATACCAATTTACCATTAGAGCATATGGAGCTGTTCAGACAGGCATACCTTTGCGAGCCAGAACACACGATATCATAAACGTAGCAGATTTTCTTTAACTTCCATTTAAATTGAATAAGCAGTGCGTTTGTCACTATACAACGATCAAGGAGCGTACATTATTTGACAATGAAAAATTTATTAGCTTAGTAGAGCCCAATCCTTTTCTTTGAGTACAGCACATCCAGACTAATTCGACAGAAACAAAGAACAGCACAAAGTGACTGAAGGCCCGCGATTCTGTATCCCGCATACTGTATCTCGCATACAGAATCCATGTGTGTCAGGTATTATTACGTTGAAATATCACAAGACTGATCGATGACCTTTGCCGTTAACAAGATGAGCCTTGTTTTGCCCTGCATAAAATGCATTCATTTTGCTGCTTTTTATGAGTTACAAGATCATCATCTCTGAAGAGATTATTATGGAATTTTACATGTATTTCTACTACCGATTTACGGATAGCATACTAAAAACATTTTTGCATTTGAATCGCCATCTTGTCAGTCCATTCACCATTCATGTTAGACTCGTATAACTCCATTTATTAAAGCTCATCAAAACAATTCAGAGGCTTTTGGGATGCAAATGGCAAATGGTATAACCAACTTTCTACTTTATCATCTAAACAAATACCTACCTGTTTTAGTAAAAAATAGAAATGACTATATGTTTCATAATGTTTTTTTTTAAACTTTATTTTAAAGTTACTGTAATACATATTATCTGTACATATACATGGTGGGCTTGGAGTCTCTTACAACTTGAAACTACAACACAACTTACACTGGCAACACATATACCCAATATTTATCTACGAGACATATTGATCACAGTTGTTGCACATTTTTGGCATTAAAGTAGCAGAGAGTTAGATGATTTCTGAGGCTTTCACGGACATTGTCATTAAGTAACAAACGACTTCAGGGATTAGACCATGTCATGATTGAGATCGAAGACCTTCGATCTCAATCATGACAGTTAATTTTGACAACATATGTTTAAAGACCAATTATATGACTTAAATCATAGAATTCAAGTGATGTTAAGTAGCAGAAAAAAACAATACATAAGATAATGTTGGTTTATTATGTCTCTGTATAGTCTATGCCGTAGAAATGCAAATACATGACATAGAGCACCATCTGAAAACATTTTTTGTCAGTTTTATTAAATGAGTACGAAGATTTCAGTAACTAGTCGAATGAATGTCTTTTAAATTGGGTCAACGCTTCGTTGCTCACTTAATGTAGCTAATCACTGAACTATTTGATAAATATTGAGTATCTGTGTTGCCATAATATGTGTACGTTGGGTTGCAGTCTCAAGAAGGAAGGGGCTCCAAATTTCGTGGACCACCCTGTATATATAATATACTAGGTATTGCAATGATCATTTCCTTTTGCCATGTTTTTTATGAAATAACCAGCATAACTCGTATTTTGTTATTTATAACTTTAAGAATGAGTCTTTGAAAGTTTCAACCTGAAAATTTTAATAAATTAAAAAATTAAATTTTGAAAATATTTAAGTTATATAATTTTGATGAGTGCGACCATTTATAAAAGAATTATATAATGAAAATAAATTTACAATATATATTACGCATTCTGCAGGTGGGGACAACTTTAGTCTATCAGCTGGAAAACATTCGTATCCATTCTCCTATATTTTACCACAGCAATTGCCTTCATCTTTTGAAGGTGATCATGGCAACATTCGCTATAGCATAAAAGCTACAGTTGATCGTCCATGGAAATTTGATTACGAAGCATATATATCGTTAAATCTTGTTTCGCCTCTTGATTTAAATTACGTACCAAGAGTGCGCGTAAGTATATATTACTTTGTATGATACTTTCTCTAGAGTTGTTTATCAAATTTATTGAAATTTCAATATATTATTTTTGCAAATAGGTAGATAAGTGTACTAAAAATGTTTGTACAAATTATTCTCACTTATCTCTTAAATCACCACTTTATATTTAATAATGGGTGTTTATTTAAATTTGACATCGCAGTCAGCGCTGAAATGTTCATTGCGAATATATCACAAAACGTGCCTAACCCTACTTTTATAAACAGATTTAACAAGAAAGCATTCAAAGGCAAACGTTTACAACTAACTTTAAAACACTACATTTCCATCAAATGGTAATAACTTAACTGTAATTTATTGCAATAAAAAAATAATTTGTAACAAATGATCAAAATGTTCACCGCCTTCACTCATGCACGCTGATCTCATTGTTATATTTATTAACATATTTGGATTGTTATATTTAATATAGATGTGGTTATACACTCTCTTGGGAGTAGGAACCGCTTTGGTTGAAGTTGGCTGATCCATTTGTTGTGGTGGATCACTCTTATGAACTACAGGCTGTGACGTGACCTTTGCACTACTGCCTTTCATGTCTCCCTATCACTCTACATTCTTTAATCTTCATTCTCTGTATATCTTCTTTAACCTGGTCTTCCCATCTTATCTTTAGTCTTCCTCTTGGTCGGTTCTCATGTGCCCTCCATTCTATGACTTCTCACTGTAGCTTGTTTATCTTTTCTGTAAATGTGCCCGTACCATTTCAATCTTTGCGCTTTGATAAATCTTACTATATTTTCACCTTTTAGTAAATCTTCTATTTCGTTGTTCATTAAGCACCTATATTCCTCTTCTCCTACCTCCTTTAGTTTGTAAATTCTTCTTATTACTTTTATTTCATTTCATTAATTTTCTTCAATTTTCTGTGCCTCAGTTCATTTAGATCATGTATTGGTTGCTGGAAAATGGAGTTCTTTAAATACGGCCACAGAAAGAAATCGCATGGCGTGAGGTCACAAGAAGTGGCAGGATAAGGTATTGATGTGTTTCGACTAATAATTCGTCTGTCGAAAAATTCTCGTATCATATTCATGTGTTGTGTGTGCAGTTAGAACAAACCAAACCTGAGTTCATCGTCATGAAGCTCTTTGAAAAAGGGGCGTAAAAACTCTTCTCGATACCTTTTTGCAGTCAGTGCTTGAAAAAAATCTTTGTTGATTTTTCAACAAATAAACACTTTTGTCTTACTTTTACCTTCAAAAAAGTATGGTCCAATTATTCTATGCTTTGTAATGGCCGCCCACACTCCTACTTTTTGAGGATAAAAAGGTGTCTCTACCATAAAATTAGGTTTCTCCGAACACCACCAACGCATATTTTGAGAATTAATGTATTCATCTAATAAAACCAGGCCTCGTCCATGAAAAAAGTGTTGTCCAATAAGTCATCTTTGAGGGTATTTAGGAACCACTGACAAGCTGATGGTCATAGGTGCCAACTGAACTTGTTGAGACAAATGGCGTACAGAGGTTCGAGGGGCATCTTCCATAATCTGTCTTACATTTTCAATTACCTCTGCCATTCTTCTCGGAGGATGACCACTACCTTCTTTACGTGAAACGGATCCAGTCCCACAAAAAACTTCAATGTACAAGTAGTAATTCAAAGAACAACAAAGAGTGCTATACTACAACAGGTTTGGAAATTCTTGTCGAAACTCTTCAAAACAATCATGGCTTGAGTACTGCCATATGCATTGGAAACAGTGCAAAATAAATTCTTAAAATATATATACTATAAGAAATATCGCAGGTATCCTGGCTTTGGATCCTATGAGGGAATATGATAAGAATTTATAATTGTAAACCTTTCTCAAAGACGTAACTTACTTAGTATGACTTTTTTGTTTAAACTTCTACACTATCTTATAGACTGCCCACCTTTGTTATCGCTCTCATCGTTCTATGTCCCGGCATATAGATCATGGTAAAATAATCTTTTCTATATTCGACGTTATCGAACTCTGGTAAAAAAATGTTCACCTGTTATTCGGATATGTTATTCAATTATTTAGACATGTTGACGTGTTACATTTACTGTATATTTTTGTTTTAAAATTATTTATTTGATAAATGGTTGTAGTTAAAATATCTTTTTTTTTTTATTGTATGGTGTAGCAGGCGACTAGTGTCTGACCTGATCAAGTGACCATACCGAAAGGGATCGTTTCCCCCGGAACCGCAGAGCATTACTACAGGGGAGACGATTTCTGTCACATAAGTTCTAAGGGTAGCTTAACCGCTTTATTGGAGTGTTAGTCATTTTGAGATTGTCTTACTTTTTCATCTCTTTCTTTGATCTTCATGATCTTTTTGATGATTCTATGTATGTCCAACCAATTTTGAGGAGATTCCAACATACGTTGAATTAGATTCCCATGAGTAGGAGGTTCTCCCATAATAATTTCCATTTGTATCCTCTCTAGTCTAACTCGGTGACACACGAATATTGTGTGTCCTGGCGAATCTGTTAGGCCACAATAATGACAGTTATCCTCCTCCTGAATCTTCATTCTTTTAAGGTAGGAGCCGAAATTACCATGACCTGTCAGTACCTGAGTAAGATAATACTCTACTTCTCCATGAGTTCTGTTAACCCATACCAGTATTAGGGATTTAGTCCAGGCTGAGGTATCGGAGTGATCATCCCATCTAGTTTGCCACTTCCTAATTGTCTCCTGTCTTGCGAATCTTCTGTTAGCTGGATTGTTGCCATGTCTCATACATCTTTCGTCCACCAATAGTTCAATGGGCGGTATGCCCGATATGACATGCAGCGCTTCGGTGGCTGCGGTTCGGTAAGCTGAGCACACACCAACCAACGTTTTCCTTTTGAGATTTTTCTAGCATTTTTAAGTACTTCTTTTTCTTCATCGCTTTCTGCCATATCGGGGCAGCATATGTAGTTAAAATATCTGTATGTAAATAATATGACATGTATTAGTTACTGCTATTTTTCGATAACTATCGAACAATGTACGAAGGTGTATCAAAATTTAAGTTGTACATCCCCATAAAAAACGTACTGTAGTAAGGGTATAAAAAATGAAAAGTATATTTTCTGAAGTACACATCCTTATACTATTTTTCTACATAGTCACCTAGTTTTTCTATACATTTTTCGGAACGTGACATTTTAATTTTTGAATACCAAGACAATAGAATTCTCCTCCAATTTTGCCGGGCCATTTTTCTACGTATTCTTTGACCTCGTTGTTGTTCGCGAAACGCTTTCCTCCGAGCTCCTTTTTCATTCGAGGGAACAAGTGATAATCGGAGGGCGCTAAATCCGGGCTATAAGGTGGGTGTTGCCACACTTCCCACTTAAATTTCCGAAGAAGCTCCTGCATAACGGCGGTCTTGTGGGGAGTTGTGTTGTCATGCAACAATATAACTCCTGCACTCAGATTTCCAGGTCTGCGCTCCTTAATAACCTTTCTTAAGTTTTTTAATGTCTAGCAGTATGTTTCAGAGTTTATTGTTGTCCCTTTCGACATGTATTCAGTAAAAAGAGGTCCTTTGCTGTCGAAGAATACCGTCGCCATAACCTTTCTGGCAAACGTCGAGACTTTAAACTTTTTTGCTACAGGTGAGCTCAGGTGTTTCCAAACCATTGAAGCCGCTTTGTTTTCTGGAGTAAAATGATGCACCCACGTCTCATCCCCAGTGACAATGGGGCGTAAAAAATTTGACCCCTCCTTCGAATATCGCTGAAGCAAAGACAGAGAAGACTCAAACCACTGATTTTTGTGTGTATGATAGAGTACACACTACCATATGAAATTTGCAGCTCTTCAACAATTTCTTTAATTTTTACCGTGCGCTTTATTCGAATCCATTCTTCAATGCACGAAATGTGATCGGGAGTCGTGGAAGTCGATTTTCTGCTTCTGCCTTCTTGAACTGTCAGATCAGTACGCCTTTCTTCGAACTGTTTACACCACTTCCTGAGTGCCTCTCGACTCATTGCATCATTTCCATAGACGGCTGACACTTCACAATGGATTTCAGTTGGATTTAAGTTCTTAGCCCACAAAAATCGCATGGTTCCGCGAACTTCTAATTTGGAGTACGAATCAAGCTGCCACACCATTGTAAATGACAGTTACGTTCAAATTACGAATTGTAAGTGTTTGAAACTTTGCTAACAGGTGGAAGACAAAGCATGCCAGAGCATCTCTAAGTTACCATGTTGCTTCTATAAAACTACGGTAGGTAGCGCTGAGTGCAACTTAAATTTTGATACACCCTCGTAGTTAGGCGTTTTGCCTGTTTTGTTTGTCAAATAAATAAATAAATATCAACTCAACTGTCGTTACGAAAATAGGATTCGATCGTAAAAATGTTCTGTTTTTGTAGCAAAACCATTTTAATTGAAGAGGTTACATTACCAAACAAATAACTGACAGGTAGAGATTACAGAATACGTCTGTCTGTCTTTCTGTAAAGAAAGATTCTGTTTTAGTTAAAATTATTAAAACAAACTGTACTATACTTACGTAGATATTTCATTAACGGAATACACAATTTACTAAATGACACCAAATGCAAAGTGACGTTCGGTTGAAACAGCTGATATGGTACATTCACAATGAACTCTTCAGCGCCGACTTTAACATCAAATTTAAAAGAACGTTTTTAATTATTGTGTAATAAAGCAAATATTTTTTAACTTGATGTAACTGTTTCTTAAAATGGGTTAGCCGATGTAATATACAACAATAGAAAATTACTGTTTTTAGATTGCTATAAGCCAAGATTTTATTATTTTTGGAAATTGCTAATGATTATTTTTAACATTTAGGAGCCAGCTGCAAGTTCTGTCGATAAGACTGTGTGCTGTTTTTGTTGCAAATCGGGCCCAATAACATTAGATATTTCCGTACCAGCAACAGGATATGCACCTGGTCAAGAAGTAAATGTCGGTGCCTATGTTCAAAACATGTCCAATGTTAGTGCAGAGCGTGTTGCATTTAAAATTGTTAAGGTTAGTAGAGTGTAAATTTTTAGGACCCTTTGAAAGTGATGTAATTCAACTGTTAAATTATCTAAGAAATTATAACATTTTTTGTTGCAGGAATTACAGTTCATTACTCACCATCCATCTACGAAAAGAAAATATACCCAACATATGGTAGTTGAATGTGGAGAAGGTGGTATAGGAGCTCATGGTGAAAAATCTTGGACGTCTGTTTTAAAAATTCCAATAAATGAAAATTTTCCAAATTTGACACCGTGCGGCATAATAAATATAAGTTATCATTTGAAAGTAAGTATGTAAGAATTTATTTTTAACTACATTGCATAAGTATTACGTGACAGCATTTAAAGCTATTAAATAATCATTTAGTAGGCGATTATTAGGGTCCGGACAGATTTAATGATAACACAATAAATTCACATTGTCCAAACCAAACTTTGAATTAAAAAGTATAAAACGTATGTAAACATACAACATTTTTGTACAATTTTGATATCCCTAGATACAACTGCAGAATTTGCGGAAACATTTGCACCTGCCAAGTTGACCAATTGATGCATGACTATTACTGTACTAGAACTCGTGGCCAGCCTACGTCTGGCCCTGCCAGCGTAAAGAAACGGTTAACAATAAAAATGCTTGCGCAAGGCGGCAGCCTGCCTACGTCCGGCCCTGCCAGCGTTAACAATACAAATGCGGTCTCGCCATTCGTGCGCGCGCGCCACTTGCTAGCATGCAGGCCGTTCATGCAGCGTGTGCGCGCGCCTGCTTACGGACGGCATCGGCTCTTATAATATAAGATAGTATTAGAGCAACCATGCCATGCTCGTTCACTGCCCCACATGTAGTTATGCCTACTTTTTAAACTAAGATAATAATTAGAGTGGGGTTTTATTATTCGTAGAAGTCTCACAAAAATAAATGTAAATTGCAGTACAGTGAGAGAATAATAATTATTCAATTACTTATGCACTATTAACAATGACACACAAGCCTTGGAGTTATTTTAATAGTTATTTTGAAATAACCTCTGCAAATATTTTTGATTTAAAGCAATAAGGCATATGTATTTGTTACAAGCACTATAGACATTGAAAAGTCAAATGACAGTTGATGTTAATGACAACAATCTACTAAAAGTTGATCTCAAAAATATTCAGTGTACGCCACTGACTCTGCTTGTAAATGTTTATCATTAAATCTGTCCGGACCTTAGCTATTATTACAATCTTAATATTTTGAAAAATAGTAACTTTTTGTTTTAAAAATATATTTCATTGTATTTGTATTTCGTTATAGGCAAAAGTAGTATTACCTTCTCCACACACAAATTTGGATACAGAATTGTTATTTGTAATTGGTAATGTACCACTGACTGGATTAAATACAAGCATCCCAGGACCACCACCTAGTGTTGAATTTCCATTACCAAATTATAATGCTCTTCCTACACCATTCCCTCCCCAACCAGGAGCTACTGCACCTCTACCTGAAGCAACCCCTTTGCTATCAAATCCTACAGTTCCTTATCCTGCTGGAGATACCAAATATTTTCCTACTGATAGTGCACCATACCCAAGTGCACCTGGAGCACCTACATATCCTTATCCACCTGCAACTCCTACAAGTCTATCCCAAGTAACTCCAAATGTACCTGGAGGCGCTCCGTATGCACCTGAAGGGACTCCATATCCTTCTGGAAGTGCTCCATACCCTTCTGTAGGTGCTTCATATCCTTCTGGAGGTGCACCATATCCTGCTGGAGGAGCTCCTTATCCACCAGCTGGAGCAAGTGCTCCTTATCCACCTGGGAATGTTTCGTACCCATCTGCAGAGAAGGGATACCCTCCTACATCTGGGTGGACACAACCAGCACAAGACAAAGGTTCAGAGGATGCATCAGGTATGTAACAATATATTCAAAATAAATAGTAACAAAACCAACCACATGACAACATATAATTAGTTAATACATTGATTGTGGAAAGCGCAGATTCACGCTTAGTCAAGTTTTTCTATGGTGCGTCGGGTGCAGATTTGCGTTTTAAATCACGTTTGCTTTATTGGAGTTCAGAAATAAGTAAGCATTAGTGCGATGGCGTTTTGCGGGTGACAGTGTACATGTAGAGGATGTGCCTGCTCTTATTCAGTGCAATATTTGGGTTTTGCGCATTTTTGTAGTCTTGGTGAGTGATGAGGCGGGTCCGTCGAGGTCTAGAGAACCTAAAATAGAAATTAAAAATTCAAATTTCTAAGAGTCAGAACTTAGCATTATGCGTATGATTCATTTAGCGAGGAAAAATGAATAAAAAGCATAGGCCACGTGGTCACTTCGTTGCATCAAATTTGTTTGTCAAACATAAATGATGAAGAATTTGTGACGTCACCACTCTTGTTTGTCAAACAACTCTAAAACATGATGTGTTCTTATTTCCATGCCACTGTTTGAATTAAAATTATCAAAGACTGCAACTAAGCTAAACAGGCTAGAACAAGGCACAGTACTTTGCCGAATTTCCTTATATGACACGCACCCTACAATCCGGTGAATAACTTTCCGGTGAAATAATTATCCCTCGAAACGAATTCCGGCGAGTCAAAATCCGGTAAATGGGAAGGCCACGGTAATAATAGCGGAGTTACAAATGTTTTTAGTTTTTCTGCCACATGAGTACATGAACAACTAATTAATTGTATAACTGATTACTAGAAAACGCATCCGCTATACAGTTTGATGTGCTTTGAAAAGCATGTGTTATGAAATTGTGTTTTGTTGATACCTTGTTGTTTACATTTCGCAAAAAATGTTACTTTTCATAAGGCATTGCTAAACATCTAGATTTAAATCCAGCCAAAATCCCTGTATTGGGCAGATGCTTCCCCCAGTTCTTTTCATCGTTTTCTGCTTCTAGTCACTGATCTCCAGCTTCTTCCTGCCATTTCCTTTAACTCGTCTTCCCATCCTCTTTGGGGCCTTCCTCTTGCCCCTTCTATCTTCCAGTTTGTTAATCTGCTGGCCCAGCGTCCAATTGCCGATCTTGCTAGGTGGCCTACAAATGTTCACCTGTAAGTTCTGCACTTGTCCACTACATCTCCCGTACCATTCTCCACGATCGCTTCTGTTCGTTGCTGTTTGAACCACTTTTAACTTGTTAGCTGTGCCCTGAATAAGGGCTCACGGCTGCGCGCCATATGTTACTGTTGGGGATTACACACGCTTTAAACACTTTACATTTGAGATGTATAGGTTTTTTGCTTTTTAATATAAATTAAGCTACCGAAACTTGTTTCATTCTTTGTTAAATCTGTGGTCGAATGTGCTTGTTTGACCGAGGTAGATCACTTCTTCCACTATTGGTATTACTTCATCTCCCAATTTTACTGCTTTCTGTGTGCCATTTGTAAGAATGTTTGTTTTTGTGTAATTTATCTGTAGCCTGACCTTCGTGCTTTCCAAGTTTAGCTGAAACAACATTTCTGTGATTTTTATGTCTTTTCCAGCACCTCCATCCTATGACGAAGCCAAGAAACTTACGGAAAAAGATGGAAAGCCTGAGTAAATTAAATGAAGCGGAAACATGATTAAAGTTACTTATTTTTATAATCCTTTTAATTTTTACACACGGAAGGGTCTATCATGCAATAGGAGTAAGAGATATCTTAATTATTATGCTTTAATGACTATAAAAGACGCTTTTTGTATTGTTTTAAATGTGTTAAATATAGTCAATTTTAGATTAGATTATACACCTGGGTTATTAGTTAAGAGGTGCTGTCACTATACAACTATAGTTTAAACGTGTCATGTGAAGTTAATATAACTTCTTAATATTTTATAGTTGTCAGATGATATTTTTGCATATTATAAAGCATAAGAAAGATTTGTTATAATAGATGTTTAAATTTTATACTCATTTTAATCCATTGTTTTATATTAAGTTTTTATTCACTTGCAAGTTGTAGAATGTGATACTTTTCAGAATGCTATTACACAGTTGAGTGAACATCGTACATTTTCATCTCGTAAATGTAAGCAAAAACAAATTGCAAATTATAACGAAATTTGAGCAGAACGATGTAAATTAATGCATTTTATGTGCGCTTGGAACCAGATCCACAAGATTATGCAAAGGTGAAGTTGATTATTAACAAAATTTACCATTGACATTTCCCTATGTTTCAAATGCCGTCAGTCACACTGTACTTGCATATGTAAAGAGTTTCAAGAAAGAAATCGAACAGGAACGAAATTTGAATCTTTAGCGCAAGGATAAGAAGTAATAATAATTAAATCTTCATTTATGACCTCAAAACAATTACAAGAAAGTAACTGGTATCGAGGCCTAGGCCCTTAATAATAAAATGAAATGTAATATTTAAACCTAACCTAACAATACATACAATTTGTTTATAATATTGGAACAATACGTGTTATGACACATATTACATACATATAATAATAAACATAAAAGAGAAAATTGTGCTGATTATAAAGAAATGAGATGAAAAGCAAAGAAATAGAGAAAATATTAAATATTATTCAATGAAGTAGTGAATGATACTGAAAAACAAAAAAAAATTGTTGAAATGGAAGAGGAAACCTTTCTATATAAAATGATGAAAATGATAGTGTCTTCGAACAGCCATACTTTTTTGTATGATTAAAATATAAAACAACTTAATAATAGCATATAGAAGTTAAAGACAAAGCCCTAAGACTGTGATATATATTTGCATCTGTACTCTAAAAGTGCCTTTGCTATAGGATATTCTTGTATAATAAAAGAATATTTAATAGAAGAAGAAATTATGGCAAGTTTTCACATATTCTATGTAATATTACAGTCAACACTACATATTCGCGGGAGGCAATATCCCCAGAGTATCGACTGGGAGGGGATACAAGGATAATGCAAAATGCGAAAAGGCTTACACAACGGCATTATACGTTTTTAAAGCAAACTAATAGAAAAACTAAATTTAAATCTACTTTTTCGTGTACACAAACATTATGGGTGAAGTAACCTAATTTGCAACAATTTGCTCATATTAGTAACACTGGTTGCTGCCTTGGTTATTCCCCAAATTGGATAATAGACTTCCAAATAATCTAGAGTTTACTGTCTTTGTATACAGTGGAGCCTCGATTATCCGAACTAATTATTGCACGTCACTGTTCGGATAATCAAATAAAAAATGCAATCATATGAAAACGTAAATTAAAATACATTCTTTGATATAATAAATTAAAAAAACAAACATGTTCAACTGATAATACATATTACATATGTATATGCATTTCACTTTTTTTAAAAATCTGTAATTTTTTCGCTGGGTAAGTGCATCCATTTCTAGTTTCCGTAATTTTTTTCGTGTTCGGATAAGCGGATTTTCGGATAATTGCGTGTTTGGATAACCAAGGTTACCCTGTATTATGCTTGTGCAGTAAATTTATAGACTTGAAGTAAAATTTTCAAATTCAGCATTACAGTACCTTCTTAATATGCAAGTAAGTAAAGAAAGATTTATAGAGAAGCATCGGAAATCATATGGAAATGCCAGTGGGTACTCAAAATGAAGTAAATATTAACAAGAGATTCGTTAACAATTGATATTAGAAAAATCAAGCCTGCAAGATGTGAAAATAAAAATCCACAAAACTGCTGAACACGGTAGAAAAATGACTATTGGCATAACAATGACCAACCAAAGAAATATTTAAATAATAAAACTGCTAAAATTATACAGTGTGCCCAGTTAGTACTCCGATCTTCGATTGCGCTTTCAGTTATTTTCCGATAAAAAGTTTGTGTGAGGTACCCCTAATAGGTTTGAAAGGGGCACATTTTAAAATTATTTTGACATATACAGGGTGTCCCAAAAAAGTTTTGTTCTTTTTAAATAGAACACCCTGTATCTCTTTATGTTCTAAGTTCAATTCTAACTTTTCTTTTAAATTGCTTTCAGCATTTCCAACTTATGAATGTTTTTAGTATTTTTTGTCAATATTAAGCTTTCCTGTAAGGCGTCTTTTCCCCACTTTTGAATATTTGTTCCGTGAAAATTAAGGCAGTCATCACCTAGGATAAAAAAATACTAAAGTTTAATAAAAAAGGGATATTTTAATACAGGGTGTTCAAAATACCGGTTTATATTTCAATATCTTCATGTTATTTTTATTTTCTTAATTTTTTAAATGTAACACGCTAGATTTTATTACAGGGATAAAGAACCTTAAATTTCCTTGATTTTGACCCCTATTTAAGAAATTTAGCTTTTAATAAAAAATCATGATAAATGTGTTCTATTTGGCGCATGGTTTACAATAGTGCTGGTAAAAAATTTGATTTGACGATCGTTTCATAAATCGAAAACCTGAAAATAACCTGTTCATAACCCGTTTTGCCTGTTCAAAAACCTGTTTCTAAATCGGTTTCTGAAGTAGTTTGAAAACCAGGTTTATAATCGATTTATAAACCACTCTAACAAACGTAAATTGGTTATACTTATAAAATGAGGAAGCTATACAATCACATTTTTATTATAAAAAACTCACTTTTAAATCAATTAATAAATCGAGTTTTAGACCAGCCTATAAATTAGTTTTATACCTGTTTTTAAAAACGTTTACAAACTGGTTACACAGTTAACCAAAAGCCAGTGTACCGTCGAATCGGTTTTTTTACCAGCACTAATATAAACCATGTGCCAAATTTTTTTAAATTTTTTTTATTGAAAGCTGAATTTCTCAAACACGTTGGAAAAAAGTATAACATGTTGGGGTCAAAATAAAGGAAATTTAAGGTTCTATTTATTCCTACAATAAAATACAGTTCAATTTAAAAAAATTATGTAAGTAAATATTGAAAAAAAACTAAAAACGTTCATAAGTTGGAAACGCTGAAAGCAATGTGAAAGAAAAGTTAGAATTGAATGTAGAACCTATAGGGGCGTGAATAGCCATAAAGAAATACAGGGTGTTCCAATTAAAAACAATATTTTTCAAGCTAAATTTTTTGGGACACCCTATATACGTCAAAATAGTTTTAAATTGTGCCCCCTCGAACCCCATTAGGATCGCTTCAATTAAACTTTCTATTGGAAAAATAGTAAAGGCGTAATCGGAGACTGACACACTAAATGGACACCCCGA